>OZ010593.1:14415051-14460051 GCA_963932145.1 Acanthosepion lycidas | reverse complement strand
AAACTTTCATCACAAATGATGGAATCATATGTTGATATTCCATTTCAATAAAATCTTTAAAATTTCATTTCTTTAAAATACGTACCTTTGCTTATATATCCAGATATTTTGGACACCATGTAGATCTCGAAATACTTGATAAAAATGAAAGGGTTTCTAATGAAATGGATTCTGAACTGGCGTCACAACTTCACTTCACCGTAACGTGGTTTTCCGATGTTTTTTGTTTTTGTTTTTTTTCTACGAATATTATCATAGCCATTGTTTTGATGAACTTTTCTTCTTGGTGTACCAACTGAACGAATGTAAGCTTGCTACTTGATTGGCAAGTAGGTCTCACCGTTTTAGTGTTGAACTAGATAGAGATAAACTTATGTTCTAACCTAATTGAATGTGAAACACTTTTCCGATTTATTCCTTCCCTGATATTTCCAATCTTCGGATTTTTAGATTCAACGCCATTCGTCATATTCTAGCGATTTCAACACAATGTATTCTAAGTCTCATTTCACTGCCAGTAAGCCTTGCATCTTAGTGGTATTATTACCTTGCTTGGGGTGGAAAGATTACAAACAAGTAAAATAAAAGTTCACTGATACTCCAGTGATCCCTACGAGAAGCAAAATTCAGATTCGGATCGGAGTGCACAGATATTCAGATTTTACGCAGAACCCTAGATATATGCGTAAATAATACCGACATATTTTAAGGGCAACGATTATATATATATATATATATATATATATATATATATATATATATGGGTTAGATACAAATAATTCTCCCTTATGGGAACCAACTTTAATGCTTTAATGGCGAAGGTATCAAACTACTAAACATGTCTGACAGTTGTTAATAAATTTAGAGTATAAGAACCTATCTCCGGGAGAGGCAGATTATACAATGGATTCGAATATGAATATCTTAGACCCACTCAGCGGAGGATTGAACATTTAATTCCACGCTATGGGAGTACTGCGGCATAAATAAAGTGTGGTTAAATTTAAGGAAGCATAACTGAGGAAATTGGTTTCGTTTTTTTAGACCAATCAAAATATAAAAAATTTTGAAAAAATAACGGAAATGGTGTAGTGAATGAGATTTTATATATAGTAACCCGGATATAAGAGAGTTGTCGGGACCGGGGGAAAAGTCTCTTATATCGGGTTTGGTCTATTTAGTTTAGGTAAGTATGGCTAATTTGGGACCAGAGAAAATCTCTTATATCCGGGTTTCTCTTATATCAGAGGTAACAGTGTCTATGTGTGTGTATATATATATATATATATATATATATGTGTGTGTGCGTCCAAGTTCGCGTGCATTTTAAAATATAACTTTATTCGTATACGCGATAGAAATAATTTGTAAAAAGGATTATAAAGAAGTAAATCTATATGTTTTTTTTAATTTGTTTATTGAAATTTTACTGAAGTTTCCACATGTCCTCAATCATTAGCAATTCAAAGGGTAATACGATTTTGCAGTTCACGGAAAATATTTTCCAACTGATTTACAGTAATGCCTGAAATCACAGATATTTTAGCTATACTTAATACTAGCTACATTAAGATTTATAACATTTTACAGATTATATCTATTGCAAATATAAATGAAGCTATAAATTCTTTAAAGTGCACACAAACTTTATGGACAAATAATATATATATATATATATATATATATATATATATATATATATATATTGTCTATAAAGTTCGTGTGCCTGTCGCCTCTGAATGCTGACTTCAATGTTCATGTGTGTGAACATTGAAGTCAACATTCAGAGGCGACAGGCTTTTTCATGCCGAACGAAATCATCGGGCCCGACGATTGCGTCCGGCATGAAACAGCCTGTAACCTCCGAATGTTGACTTCAATGTTAACTTTTATATTTATATTTACATACGCTGTATCTTCTATCTCTGATATTGAGCCCTTTATCCCATAAATATAGCACACCTTAAAACTATATATATATATATATATATATATATATATATACGACTTGAAAAACAATTCCCACAGAACATTACCAGGGTTTCAACCTTACGGTGTCTTGAAGTGGTTACTGGTAAACAATTCGTAGCACTTTTCATGCCCGCTTATATAACGTAAGTAAGCACCACAATGTAGAAATATCAGAAGGGGAGGGGTAAGGAAAGATTTGTAATAACCGGAAGAGAAAGAACTTAAAAAAAATATATATTTTTATTTAGTTTTTTTCAATTTTCTTAGTTTTCCCGTTTGTTAGGAGTAAGAGTGTTAAAAAAAAAAAATAGTCCGTATTGTTCATAGTCCAACGTCCTTTCGCCAACTTCTTCAGCCATTTTCAAGCGGGAATGCTTTACGCATTGTTATTTTCTCATGTTCGTCTGTTTAAGATAGTACTCAAAATAAACCAGAAACCTAAGTGCGTTTAGTCAGAGTATTTCATGTTGAGCGTGGCTGGAATTCGATTGAGCATCTTTCAATATACCATTTCCACTGTTGAATAAGGTAGCGTTGATAGTGAGAAATGAGACATTGTATATAAGAGCCTCTGTCACAGCGAGATATTTCCGGTAATGTCATTTATATTAGAACTTTGGTGTTTTCGACCAGAATTTTTCTGAAGGGTTCTTGTAAATTGTGCGTAGCCAAATGTTTTTATAGCACTTTGATCAAATAAGCGACACGTGATGAGACTAATCAAGCAATTGGTAACATGTCCGCTACAGGCAATTGATTTATGACTAGAAACGCAGTCTTATACTCAGCAGTAAAATATATACACTATCATGGTCATCACTAGTTTAGATTTTGTGGATTTCGTTTGGGTTGTTTTACGGTATATCAACCTCAAGGAGTTATTTAATGCCGACAAAATTCCTATTGCTGGCAATGTGTCCTTCAAAATCCATTTCTGGGAATATTTTTCCTTGAAGAAATCTATAGCTGGTCATAATTTTTTTTCAAAGAATGTATAGCTGTAGTGCTAATAATTTTCTCCTCAAAAATATTGCTGGTAAGATTTTTTTTTATTACAAAGTATTAAAACCTATTTCTACACAAGTTTGGGTGTTAAATATTTGCCCATAGATGGGACCCTAATAGGTGCTACCAAACCTGGTCAGGGTGGAACTGGGAACATCAGAAGTTTTGAGATGGATCCACGCTCTTCAAAACCTCATGATCAGAGGCCTTGCTGCTAGACGTAGTTTATCGTCTTACCCAGGACGGTTAGATTTCGTGGGGTTATTTTAATTAGTGATCTACATAAACACACCAGGTTGAATAAAAAAATACAGTTATCTCAGTGTGCTATATATATATATATATGTGTGTGAGTGAGTGAGTGAGTGAGAGACTGTGTAAATATGAATTTCTGCAACTTCATGAAAATTTATATTTACAATTATGAGTAAAAAAAACCTGCATATCACTGCAGATTTTCCACATTCACGCATATCTCAAGGACAACGATGTTTTAAGTAGCCACTGTCTTATAGAAATTGCCTTCAACAGTTATACAAACAATCCAAAGTAAGAGACATGTTGCCAAATGGAAGTACAATATGGATCTTAACCCCAAATGTCAAGGCTAGCTCCTCAACCAATCATTCTGACAAATAAGGTAATTATAGGATAATGGGTTTCCTTTCTACGTAGGCATCAAGTTGCAAAAGAGTGGGTGAAGTTAAAACCGAAGAGAGAACTTGTACAGCTTCCTACTTCAATTCTTTTCCATGGCTGTGAGAAATTGGCACATATGCAAACAAGCTTTTCCTCTGTTAGCTTTTCTGGCTTGTTCAACTTTTCATTATATATATATATATATTACAGAAATAAAACTTAATATTGGAAGACATGTTAAATGCGAAGCAACCGGTTTCGCTCCTGCTCTTCAGGTCTCTAGGGAGATTTAATTTAAATTGATAACAGAAAATGTGTAATAAGGAGAAGGGAAAAAAATGGACACAAGTAGCTAGAGACAAATTACAGCGAGCCCCAACAAACACACACACTATATATATATATATATATATATATATATATATATAACTTATTAAACATTGGCATTATTGGGGAAAGGTGTGCTTGCTCATAGGGTTATTTATTAATTTTTTAAACAGTTAATTTTATGTCAAGCGGCAATGATCAAGAAGTCTTACTAAAGATAAATGTAAGTTCTGAAGAGAACCATTTCTTTGTTCCATTAAGGAATGCACTTCTATTGATGAAACGTGCACGAATCAAGGTGTAATTGCATAAGTACATCACAATTTTCGTTAAATTTGTTTTCGCGCCGGAAACACAATGACAAATAATAAAATTCGAGGAAATAGCAGAGACAAAAATCTATTCTCCGAATATTCAGATTCAATATTGATACACGATTTAGATTTACATTGTTGCCATATTTATTACAACGTTTCGGCCGTTGTACGCTCCGGCCTTCTTCAGGTGGTTGGAATGTCGAACTGAACCCTTTATTTCGCTCAGTGGGGGAGATTGTTCTAGTTCCACGTGCCATGTTTTTAATGGATTTCAGTTATCAGTTATCTCCCGTTATTTTGCCTCTCCAAGTCCTCAATGACACATGGCACAGTGGTTAAAGGCGTTAGTTAGATCCAGTGAGAGGACCCAAAGAGTGCGAGTTCAATACCCAGATAAGGCAGTGGAAAAAGAAAAGATTAATCTTTTAATATCAATTGATATTTAAAAGTTAATTCTTTTCACATTTTATATATATATATATATATATATATAAGCACTCAATTGCTGATGCCCTGATGAGCTGTTGACTGTGCAATTTCAGGAGTATCCCTCTACGAAACTCTGGAGTCGTTATGCTGAAGGTAGCATCAATCAGTTAAGTGACTATGTATATATATATATATATATATATATATATATATATATATATATATGTCTGTGTGTGTCATCCAGACTGTTTCGCTGTATCACAGCTCATCAGTGTGGCTAGACATCCGATTGCCTCAAGTTGGGATCAAAACATGTCTGATTTGGCATATATTACACTGTCAATTTACTGACGAAGGGTAGATTTCCAAAGCTGAACTTAGCAACTTTTACACTGCAAATTATTTTTAAAACCAGCCTCGCTCCTGCGTACGATTTTGTTTTTGTGTGGCATACGAAACATTTTAGAGCGTCTCGAACGTGCCATTCCATTTGTGCACATCCCTGTGCCACTTCAGTCGGCCGGCATATCTAACTACCATCTTTGTTCATTTTATTAGAATGCACGTGTCGTCTAGGTTTCTATCCTTGGGTCTACGTTCTTCCTCACGTTCATCAACAAACTTCCCAATGTCAGCATTTATCCACTACGTATTTATAATGATTTTACAACTACTGACTACAGTCTAAATAGCATGTCCCGTAGGTCTGTCGAAGGAAAACTTTCAGCTTCTATCAAAATTCATAACCAATCCAGTTTTAACTTAGTCAATAATTTATTATACCGAAACAAACTGCTAGGTCTCCTGCTATGAAATTTATTTGTGTCATGCCGGAGAATTTCTCTCGATAGAATCAATCAGAGACATTTACAAATCGTCCGTGCATTGAATATTGTTGCCATATCTGGTGTTCCTTTGTGTGAGTATATATATATATATATATATATATATATATATATGAATTCTCGGTAAAATAGATAGACGTATCTGTAATGTTATCGGTCCTGACATGGTATCTTGACGTCACGATCTGGCTTCTTTCTGTTTTTACTATGAAGTAAAGGACAGTTCTAATGAGTGCTCCATTTGATATCTCGTCCGCATGAATTTCAGTATACTAATAGACTGTCAAATAGATGTCAGGCTTTCACTGTTGAAATAGCTTGATGTATATGCAAGGTAAATCAGCATTTTGTCTTACTGAAAACGGTGTGTAGTAGCAGCAGTAGTAAATACGAATGCTGACAATTGTCTTATATAACTACTTTTAAGTTCCTCTTTTCTCTTTAAATGTCATTAGTTCTTTCTTTTATGGAGGCAACTCAATGCTGTTCTTCAAGAAAATCGGGGATGAATGCATGATCATATTTTTTATGAGGCCTAAAATTTCATTTGTTTGTGCCATTTAAATGCAAAATCTTTTATTTGCTTGAAAGATTTGTTTTCTGCACTAAAATATTATGAGTAGAAATGTCAATTACAGTATTTGGATATGTTCACAAATTGTGTTAGTTTGGTTTTTAATTTTTAATATGCGAAGTGTCGATGATATGCAGAATGGCATAGCAATCAAATAACGAATTGTTATCTCACAAAAAGATATTCCACTTGTTAGAAAAGACGAATTACGATAAACAAATAAACCTCACGTTAAACCCAACAAATAAAGTAGTTCCAATTTTATAACCAACAATATTTCAAAAGTGTAAATTTACGTAGACTCTGGAAAATACGATTAAAATATCATAAGAGATTACTCCATTTTATATGGCATGTAATTTCTTTCACTCCCAAACTGTGGCCAAAAATTTCACACCCTGAAACTAGAATTACTCAACGTAGATTTTAAAACTTTTGTTTTACTAAAATATTACACAATACAAGGCAAAATAACCACTCAAGGAAAGACGAAGTAATATTATTGTATAGATGTAAAATGCCGAATGGAAAATTGGTACATAAAAGATACCCGTTCTTTAAAAACCATTGTTGGACATGATCACCAAAACATGAAGATAAAATTCTTAAATAATAATTTATTTTATACCAGAGTGAATATATATGTTGGTACTTTATTTGTTTCTTTTAACAGCTAAAAATATTTAGATAGGGTTGTTTGGTTTCGGTTTCTAATATTATTGAAGGAACTTTGGTGTTTTCTTCACCTCATTTTAAATTCATTTCTTGTGGATCATATATATATCTTTTCAATATATGGATTCTCAATGGATGAGATTGTGCATTGGTATACTACGAATTCTATGCGGCTTTTTTTGTTCAAAGAGCAATCTACAGGGTTCCTACAATTACATAAATTTCATTATTATTTTCTAATTTCATTTTAGTATTTTTAATTGATGTCAGCGGGCGTATTTTTCCATGTTTTTTTAATCCTTTTTAAATCTTCAGCACAGCTTTAAATTTAGAGTATTTGTATTATTAATACTAAGTTTACTATTAGTAGTAAAATGTATTTCGATTAAAAGGTAGGATTATTTGCCCTAGCTTATTACAAACCATTTCGTTGATAATATTAATTATATATATAAAAAAAAAATAGTAAGTTTTTTGTAGTCACTATTGTTTAGAGCTTCATTGTAAAAATTACTAGGTTTACAGAATATTTCTTCATTAACGGAATTTATAATTCTTTTCTTAATTGATGTTATGTGCCTAATTATAGAGGGAGGATGATTTGACTGGGAGTGTACATAGAATGGATTATATATATATATATAATAAACTTTAATCTTTAAAGAGTGTGTGTGTACATATATTTATATAGTAAGGCTGGTTTAAAATCCATCTGCACTCTCATGATTGGTGAGTCTCGAAGTCATATAAAGTAAAATAATATATATATATATATATAATAAAAATATAATCTCTTAGCTGATTGATGTTATATTCAGCACCTCGTCTCGAGAGATTCGTGGACTATATTTTCGTCATTTTTCCGTTCATATTTTAGGAGAATTTACATTATATATATATATATATATATATATATATATATATATAGAGAGAGAGAGAGAGAGAGAGACGGACGGAGTATATTTAGTCAGAAATTTTACCATGTGTGTTTGCTTAAAGACCAACGAAATTTCTTTGACAATTTATTTTTTTTTATCGTATCAGATAATTTCTTTCTGGTGAAAGTAAATATAATTCACTTTATTTCTACTTCCAGAATCATTATAATGATTTAAACTTGCATCAAGCATTATCCTTATTTAAACTTACACCGGAAACAAAGATAATATTTCGAAATATAGGCAAAAATAAACAATCATTCTATAAATACATTTCGATGGTGTTTGTACAAAGTTGAAACGAAAACGAACCGATAGACAAGAGCAAAACCTACAAAAATAATAGTCTTATATTCATTAAATGAAAAAATGTTTTTGCATTGATCAAAATATAAATGCAAGTGAGCTTTCAGCTGTCCATAGAATTCTCTCGAGCGAAGCCTCCAACATAAACATTGAACAAAATCCGAGAAGAAACGGAATACAGACTTTGTTGAAAACCAATTCCATTAAGGCATTACGACTTGCATTCTAACTGAAAGAATCCTGTTCACCAGAGAAGAGTTTAGTTTCATTTCATTTAAATAGTTTCAACGAGGTCAAAACCAATGATTTTCTTTAGTTAAACATTTCGACCCCATCTTCCCCGCTGTAACATTTCTGGAGGCCCCGAGTTATTTTCTCGGTGTGTGTGTATCTCTCTAATAGGCATGTTAATGTTTGTACATAAAACATTTAATTAGACAAATTAATCATATTTGTCGGGTTTTCGCCATAAACTACACGGAATTTTTAGTGTAAAATAATAATACAAAAAAAGCTGCACACAACGATATCAGTTTCGTTTTCGAGAATTTTTTTTCTGTGTATATAGTTGTTTGTTCGTGATTATGCTTCCCTCAATAAAATCTACAGACGGTTATGCAATGTGGTAGGTCTTGATCTGGCATCTCCTCTACATTCATTTTCTCGAAGACTGGCTGTCTTTTCTACAAAGATTTTCATGGCAACTGCTCTGACGAGCTATTTTTACTGTTGCTCTAACTGCATGAATTTAAGCGTGTTACTAGGATCACATCTCGGTCCCATTCTTTCACTGTCGAAAGAGTTAAATGTAACAGCCTTTTCTACTCCAACAGTACTAATTTCATTCCTCGTACTCGCTTCCCTGTTAGCTGTAATTTTCAAATATTCCAACAGAATGTCAATCGACATCTTCTGATGCCTTAATCCAGATTCTTGTCTTTCTCTATATCATTTCTTCAAACACCTGTCTTTACTCTTGCTCTGACTCTGTAATCCCTTGTGTGCTACTGCAACCGCCGACTTGCTTGGTGTGAAATAAAAAATAAATAAATAAAGTAAAATAAAAATTAAAAAATTTGTGTGTGTATAAGTTATGTTTTTACGTGAGCCTGTACGGGTTTCTGTATATTTTCTTGATGTATTTATATGACTGTTTGCGCATGACAGATTGATCTATGTCCCTGGGGAGAAAATATTCCACGAACGTGAAAGAGCAAGACTTGTTTTCATATTGAATACTGCGAGTTGAGTTTCTTTATCTGGGAAAGATGTATTCCTAAGGGAAAGGGTCAGCATGGACTTCTAAGATACTAGGGAGGCAGATTTAGCTTCTGGTCGGGGGTGCGAGTAGCGGTTAAAGAAAGCAACCTTACGGTTTAACTGCTTAAAACAAAAAAAAAATTGACTGCCGCTTTCGTCTATGTTTGTTGGGACATCACTAAGCGGTCAATGAGGCGATCTATGTTACTTATCTGCACCGATGGGAGCGCCTTCTCTATCCCCGCATAATTATAGAATAATCATGAAGAAACATTTCAAATTTACAAGTTACGTAATGAAAGAAGAAGACCTGGGAGCCTAAAAATACCAATGAAGGACAAAGGATCCAGAAGATGCAGAGAGTTACTGAAGGGACAAAGAAGCGAGAAAAAGTAGAGAGTTACTGAAGGGACAAAGAAGCGAGAAAAAGTAGAGAGTTACTGAAGGGACAAAGAAGCGAGAAAAAGTAGAGAGTTACTGAAGGGACAAAGAAGCGAGAAAAAGTAGAGAGTTACTGAAGGGACAAAGAAGCGAGAAAAAGTAGAGAGTTACTGAAGGGACAAAGAAGCGAGAAAAAGTAGAGAGTTACTGAAGGGACAAAGAAGCGAGAAAAAGTAGAGAGTTACTGAAGGGACAAAGAAGCGAGAAAAAGTAGAGAGTTACTGAAGGGACAAAGAAGCGAGAAAAAGTAGAGAGTTACTGAAGGGACAAAGAAGCGAGAAAAAGTAGAGAGTTACTGAAGGGACAAAGAAGCGAGAAAAAGTAGAGAGTTACTGAAGGGACAAAGAAGCGAGAAAAAGTAGAGAGTTACTGAAGGGACAAAGAAGCGAGAAAAAGTAGAGAGTTACTGAAGGGACAAAGAAGCGAGAAAAAGTAGAGAGTTACTGAAGGGACAAAGAAGCGAGAAAAAGTAGAGAGTTACTGAAGGGACAAAGAAGCGAGAAAAAGTAGAGAGTTACTGAAGGGACAAAGAAGCGAGAAAAAGTAGAGAGTTACTGAAGGGACAAAGAAGCGAGAAAAAGTAGAGAGTTACTGAAGGGACAAAGAAGCGAGAAAAAGTAGAGAGTTACTGAAGGGACAAAGAAGCGAGAAAAAGTAGAGAGTTACTGAAGGGACAAAGAAGCGAGAAAAAGTAGAGAGTTACTGAAGGGACAAAGAAGCGAGAAAAAGTAGAGAGTTACTGAAGGGACAAAGAAGCGAGAAAAAGTAGAGAGTTACTGAAGGGACAAAGAAGCGAGAAAAAGTAGAGAGTTACTGAAGGGACAAAGAAGCGAGAAAAAGTAGAGAGTTACTGAAGGGACAAAGAAGCGAGAAAAAGTAGAGAGTTACTGAAGGGACAAAGAAGCGAGAAAAAGTAGAGAGTTACTGAAGGGACAAAGAAGCGAGAAAAAGTAGAGAGTTACAGTAGGGCCAAAGAAGCGAGGAAAAGTAGAGAGTTACAGTAGGGCCAAAGAAGCGAGGAAAAGTAGAGAGTTACAGTAGGGCCAAAGAAGCGAGAAAAAGCAGAGAGTTACTGAAGGGAAAAGAACAGAGAAAAAGTAGAGATTTACTGAAGGAGAAAGAATCGAAAAGAACCAACGATTCGCGTATAAAATAAACTTTCATGAATGGATGGCAGCACGATAACACAAGCGATAATATTTAGAGAAACATAATAAACGAAGTTGTGGAGAGTCATAATCGACCAAGAACGGTAATTATTTCCCAGCCTGCAATCCCTTTCCTCACAGACGAAAACGTTGAATGCTTTCGCTATTTTTTATGAATATTTATATGGCAAATGTTCTCAAATGTTACATTCCAGATATTCAAATTACAAGACCGAAGATGGTTTCAAATCCTCTTCCTTCTCTCCGTGATTTATTGGTAAAGAAGAAGTTCCTTCCGTTTTCCTATATCAAAACTGTCACGAGGTAGAACAGTCAGCCGAGTGAATGCTTTTTCAAATTCTACATAATTAACCTCTACAAATTTGAAGCTATTATATATCTTACATATCCTCATAATATGAGTCTTTTACCCTTCGCTCTACTTTAAAAAAAAAAATCATTCAGTAACTGTCTACTGCAAATGGAATTTCACTTTTTTTAATCATCTCACCTCAAGTAAAACGGGACTGACACTAGTATGCAGGTGATTATAGAGAGTGAACATGAGAGAAACTCGTGATTGAGGATAGGAAAAGATGAACTGAATTCAAGTAGATAGAAGATGGCGATTGCATTTAATGTTTTGAAAATTTTAGTTATCAGGAAGGAAGGAAACGGAAGGTATTTCCAATGGTGAGAAGTGCGAGAAGAGAATCTATTGGAGTAGAAATGGCGGTTGCATTTTGCTGTTTCAACAGTAAAAGTTTGAGACGTAGATGCCAATCCAGTAGTACGCTAAAATTCATATAGTCTGTACACCAGTGGAAAAAGCTCTTCCAAGGAGTTGCTCTGAGAATATTTACAGAAAAGAGAGGAAAGCCATGATAGGTCTTGGGACATGCATTGCGTGAACAATACTATATAAAAAGCACTTACGTCTGTGTTAGAAATTCAGTATGTCGAATCTGTAAAATAATTAACTGAACGAGTCAAAAATACATCAGATGATAGAACACAGCTTAGAAACAATTCAATTATCAAAGAAGTTTTCTGTTCTCTATATTTCACGTTGTAAAGAGATCTTTATTAACCGAAAAATCGAAACAATTCTTGTTGTATAGGTCAATATTTTATTACTATTCTTTGAAACTAGTGATTTAATT
Organism: Acanthosepion lycidas; assembly: GCA_963932145.1. Lineage (NCBI taxonomy): Eukaryota > Metazoa > Mollusca > Cephalopoda > Sepiida > Sepiidae > Acanthosepion > Acanthosepion lycidas. The sequence continues at coordinate 14,448,013 of OZ010593.1, read as the reverse complement.
AAATCAAAAATATTACTTCACCTACCCACCATCAAAGTAAATAATATTCTTCGCTTTCAAAATTATTATCACCTGCAGATTCTCCGATTGCTCCTTAGAGTAAATGTAACGGTATTTCATATTTCCTATTTTAGTTCTGCGATTCATTTACAGAACCAGCAGGCCGTCATAGACCACCGAGTTTCATATCTCTCAATGTTGGCACGAGATTATTATTGGCATATAATTTCCCTTCATTTCGAAGCTTAATTGAGTTGTGTGTCGCCTGGTGACGCGAAAATCTTAAGGTTTTATTTAATTAACAATAATAGGATATTCTTCTACGTTTCATAAGCCTTTAGAACTTGGTCGATTATTGCTCTCCACAAGCTTCAATCTCTTGTGTCTCTTATCATGGATTGTCCCTCTTCATCTATTAAAAAAGAAAACAAATTCCTCTCCATTTTGCATTTGATGTGTCCTCTGGGAGTAAAGTTCTCCTAGTCCCACTTTTCCTTTGTCTCCAGGTAATTTTATCTGTCTCTTGCTGATTTTTAATATAAGGGACATACAAAGTTTCCAGGAAAAGACAAGCACAAATGGATACACTTTAGGATTGGGTTTCCAGTTCGTTCTAAAGCATCCTTCAGTATCTGAAAAAAATCTTAAACTTAACGAATCAGCACATATGCTAGGCCACAAAAATATCCTGAGTCGACCAAGCATAGAAATGAATACAATTTGGGAACCAGTACTAAGGAGTGCCAGAGAAAAGCGATAACAACAAAAGTTGCAATATGACCTCTGGTAAAAACATGCAATGATAACAGCAAAAATTGCAATATGAGCACTGGTAAAAATGGTTGCTGAGACATTAGGTTTATAATACCCAGAAATTCATACACAGATGTCCTCAAGGACACATGGGACAGTGCATAAAGGCGTTGGTTAGATCCAGTCAGAGGACCCAAAGTTCAATACCCAGTTAAGGCTGTGGAGAACTTTCAGAGGGAAATTAACAGGAGATAACTGACTTCCATTAAACATGACACGTGGAACTAGAACAGTCTACCCCAGTGAGCGAAATAAAAGGTTCAGTTCGACATTCCAACCACCTGAAGAAGGCCGGGGAGTACAAAGGTCGAAATCTTGTAATAAATATGACGACAATAGCCCGAATTATGTAAATAATGTTTAAAATATCCTATAAATCTATGCTTCTAAGGCTCTGCCTAAACTATAAAATTTTATTTACTATTTATTAATGCATTTATTTATTTTTTCCTCAGTAGGAGTAGATAGGTTCACCTACCGTTCAGTTAACACTCCTACTGAATTCAAAACCTACTGAGTGCCGTTTGTGGACATTGAGGAATACTGTGTACGAAGTATCTCTATTCGGCTCCTCTAAACGGATGATTGGTTCTTCACAAGATTTCAACACTAATCAAATGTGTGGGTAGTCTGCCTGGGTGTTGGTTCTGAAAGCCGTGATGCTTAACCCTCATGCGCTGAAAACGAGAAGGAGTGAGAGTCTAATATATAATGCTTTTTGTAGCGTTAACATTATGTAAGTAAATGCTTAGAATGTTTTAAACAAATTGCATATATGAGTTGTGCAAATTGACGTACAAATACGTTTCGTAAATTTGTTCATTTCGACACAGAGTAGAAACTAAGTAGCGATTATTCTAATTGATGATAGAACTTTTTAACCCTCTGAATAAATAAACAGCGAACAAGGAATTATATAAATAACCGAATATCTAAACGTAGGTATTAAAACGAGGACTAAAGGAAAATCTGTATGGAGCAAACCAGAAAGAAAAAGTATTAAAAAAGTTCAACCAATCCAAATGTATTTATTTAATTTAATTGCAGTTAATAAAGTGATGCAAATGACAGAGTCTTTTACAATTTGTTAGATCTTATTTGAATGTGGTAAATATTAAGGAAAAAAAACTGATCTATAATAAAAAGATCTAGAAAAAGTAAATAGAAAAATACACATTAAAGTTAGGATAAAAGCAAGAGAAAGTTTCATTTTCACTTAGATTGCAATAAAACCTCAATCGAGACTAAAAAAAAAAATAGAAAACATACAAGTGTTTTTAATCGAAACGAATGTCGTCTGCAGAGTCCCACTAATTTAATAGGCTGAGCTTACGCGTATTCGATTGGCTTCTACATTTCCAAACATTTGTTTACAAATTTATTTTCTATGCCATACGAGTGGTTTTTTCCTTTTCATTTCTAAGCTTTCAAAAAAATGATAAACGCCATTATTCGTATGAGCTTCGAGGAATTTGTATAAATCAATATCCATCTGAAACATTTTTCGTAATACCTGAAATTGGATACTCGTGAACAATAAATTGAATTGGTAGCTAGTAACTGTTGTTAGAAACAATGTAACTTTCCAATATAGAAGGTTATTTCCGAATAATTACTTGGAAACAATCCATAAAAATGATTGCACAACTGCCTTTTAGAAGAACGAAATAAAATGTGTGTTAAAAATGTAGCAATATAAATGACTATCAAAGTCAAAATCGCCGTGACAACGTGGAAATATTAAAAGCTTAATTTTGCAGAATGAGAAAATTGTCAGTCATTTAATGAAGTGAACTAAGAAAATGAACATGCCTGTATAGGAATGGCGTAATATAAATAATTATGCAAATGTAAGTCTTGACAGGCGAAATTCATCAATATATATTAGGTTGTCCAAAAAGTTCGTAAACACTTGCGAAAATATGAATTTTTATGCAACAATTCAGCACAATCGAGACAAGCGATGGGTTCAGAAAGGGCAAGAGACACCGTCGGTTTCAAAACAAGATCGATTCGGCAAGAAAGTCATGCTGTGCGTTTGTTGGAACTTTGAAGGAATCGTGCATTTTGAGTTGGTTCCGAATGGTCGTGCCATCAGTGCCGAACTTTACTGTCAGCAACTGGAGCGGGTCTTCGAAAAGTTGAAGCAAAAATACCCGGCTCTGATCAACCGAAAGCGCGCTTTGATGCAGCAGGACAATGCCAAGCCACACACCGCCAGGAAGACCAAAGACAAGTTTGAAGAGCTGGACGGCATTGAGGTTCTGCCACATCCAGCCTACAGTCCTGACTGTGCTCCATCAGATTACGGCCTTTTCCGCTCAATGCAACACTTTCTGAAGGGCCACCAATTCGACTCGTTTGATTAAGTAGAGGAAGCGTTTCCATAATTCTTTAACTCTAAGCCGGCTGAATGGTACTTTCACCAGATCCGAAATATCGCAGCTCGATGACAAAAAGTCTTGAAAAATGGTCTTTATTTTGAGGAATAATTTTTCTTGTTTTTGTTATTACTTGGCGAGTAAAATTTCAAATTTTTTAGCAAGTGTTTACGAGCTTTTGGGACAACCTAATATTTGCAGTTGGAATAGAGAGAATAAATGAAAAATGAAGATACCGGGGTGTTTAGCATTCTACCTCGCTTCTAAATGTATTAAATCTACAAAGTTACATGTATAGATCGACTCCAGAAATATGTCAATATTTTTCTTCCCTTCTTCCAGACTGAAAGAATTGTAAATAATGAAGAAGAGGAAGGGGCGTGGTTTGATTTAAGAAATCGAACCCTAGAACTCACACGAAAAAAAAAAAAATAAATAAAAAATAGAGACGAGTCGCTGAATGTAAAATAATGCTGACAGTTTGGATTAACGCCATTGGATGAAATGCTTAAAGCGATAAATAAAAAGGAAGACGTTAGTTAAGGCTTTTTTTAGCCAAATTAATTCGTTGGCTTCTGTTTTCCAAACACGAAACCGCTTTATAAAAAGGACATATCATCACAAAGCTGCTCTTTGAAAGACAGCGACTCGCGTGTTTGCTGGAAGAGACAGGGAATTGGAATGTTGGAAGTGCGCTAGGATAATGAGCGAAATGAAACCAACAAATAGGCGCATATACTAACGTCCTTAACGACACAATGTCCCGTGGCTTCTCAATTCGGATTTTTCTGGTGGGGGGGGGATTGCAGTAGGAGAAGGTTTTTCTTTTCTCGTTGGTGTAGATGCTGCAGATGTCGTATGTGTTCTGTGCTGGAGACCTTCTCTCTTCCCTTTCATTCCCATCACGTCGGTATGATTGGCTGTGACTAGCCCACACCAGCGACTGGAGCTTTTCCACTCGGGTTCCCACGTTAAAAACCGACCTTGTGTCACATCCTTACTCAGTGGGGTATTAAGGCAAGTCCTAAAGAATTCATGAGTTTTTAATTCGAATGATGGTGCCACCAATACAAATTGTAAAGAGAAAATTTATGGAGAGTACAGCAAATCCAAGAAAAGAAGGTAGCCCTTAAATTGGTAAGAAAGAAAGTGGAGTAAGGGTTTTATTGGAGAAATCTGAGAAAAAATTAATTTTCAAAAGATTTACATACGTACTTGTAGATTGGTTTGCTTTATCTTGTTCAAGGGCATATCAACATCAATGAGTTATTTAATGCCGACATTTTAAGGATAGATTTGTATGAAGAGAATATATATTCTTTGGTTTATTAGGTTGGTGCAAAAATAATGACGTTATGATGTCGTTTTTTGACGTTAAAAATACGTCAAAAAACGACATTATTACGACATTATTTTTGGTAATACATTTCATTCAAAATTGTATTGCTGGTAATAATTTTTTTCAAAAACGTATCGCTGGTAATATAAGGTTGGTGCAAAAATAATGAAGTTCTAATGTCGTTTTTTGACGTTAGAAAATACGTCAAAAAACGACATTAGGTCATTATTTTTGTACCAACCAAATAGTTAACTATTTGCCCATAGCTGGGACCCTAACAGGTGCTACCACACCGGGTTAGGGTAGATCTGGGAACACCAGCAATTAAGAGGTGGTTCCACGCACCTCAAAACCTCCTGATCAGAGGCCTTGCTGCTGGACATTGTTTATCGTCTTACCCAGGACGCGGATGTATTTTAACGTCTTACCCAGGACGCACGTACTTGTAGATTTTAAAGTACTTCAAAGTGAGTGACGTTAGTGTGTTATATGAACGATAGGTTCTTCATAAAAATCATTGATATTCGAAGTGTATAAACATGGCGACCATTTTCAGACCATTCACCTGGAAGCTAGAATATATGAGATCCCTCTTATTTCAATTAAATCTTATGTAGCTGTCATCACTTTTATTCTATTATCTTTGTTTCTATATAATTTACATTTATTTACGTCAATTGTTTGCACCATTTTCTCTTTCATACACGAGTCTAAAAATTCGCTATACACATTTTTTTTTCTTTTTCGTTTCAGGTATCATTCGTGGAGACGTGACGCCGTAAAGTTATTGGACAACTTAGGCTTTGCAGTTTTATTATGTAATCACTAAAATGGTTAGACAATTAACCTTGGAGCAACTTTGCAAAATACCACCTGAGAAGTTTTTCGGTCCCTAAATGAAGTTGAGGGCGAATTGGAGAATAATGAAGTCAGTAAAGAGCATTATCACTTTTCGAAGCATCTGCTGAATCGGGCTTTTGTTGGTTGCCGAGTTCCAGTGAAACCCTTTATATTCATTACATTGCTGCAATGCGTAGGACACTTTACGCTATTTATAACAAGTTTCTCAAAATAGGATCTGTTTTTGACAAAAAAAAAGAAAAAAAAAAAAAAAAAAAGACGCAACTGATGAAACTACATAACTCCTGGAGAAAACGTTCACGCAAAGTCAAGGGAAGTCTATCCAGAGGGCTGCACTGGAATTCAGCACCAACAATTCAGCAGATGCTTCGAAAAGTGATAATTCTCTTTAATGATTCCGCTGTGACGTCGTCCCCTGGTCGTAGCGCCAACCGTGTCGTTGTATCCCAGTCTACCACGGCACCAACGGTGACGTCCTACTTTGATTCCCAGTCTGCCTACCCACGTTGTGATTTGATCTAGGCAGAGGAAATCAATCAGTCATCGGGGCCGTACTGCAAACCGAGTCCAACGGGGGTGATACCACAAAAATACGCATAAAAGGCAACAAAATGAAAACTCAAAAGTTCGAAGTATCAAAGAAAAAGGTAACAAACTTTATGTCTAGTTGTTCGATACATAGGACTGCATCTATCTTCCGACCCGTTCTATGGATTGTGGTACGTCGTTTTCCGCTAGGCAAGTTTTAACACTTCAAGTCGTTTGCTCTTTAAGAAATTGGTGTTTCGGTGGGTCTTTGGACGAAAGTCAAAAGAAAAACTTATTTCGGTGATCTGGATCTAAGTCGCTCTTCAAAATAATTGTTCTTGGTTTGAAGATGTGGGTCTGGAAAATGTGCGGGAATCTTGGTCAGCTATCTGCGAGGCTTACTCTGGGAACTGCTGGGTCACGACTCTCGGAATTGCTCGTTGTGGCTTCGTTTATATGGGCGCCGACCAAAACCGGGGTGGGTTTGTCGGCGCTGGGGGTTCCTCGATAATTCTAAATACATATCCACCTCTCTGGTTAGGAATTTCCAATTTTTCCATTTTTGGGAACCTTTCCTCACTCCCACCTTCTCATCATACTTCTGAGGGGCGTGAACTGCCCTCCCCACATCTTCGTGGCAACCTCTCTTACTCATCCTCCAGATGGGCGGCAACAGCCTCCCTCGTGCATCACGTGATCACCACTCGACCAATGATGTCTCAGTCTGGCGTGGACGAATCTGCGGCTTGTTTCAGAAAAACAATATCTTGCTTAAAAAAAAATTATCTCTTTTTCTTTCCTTTTTCTTCCCCTTAATGGTTTATCATTTCTCCAGCCGTGAACGGGACAATATGACAATGGCGGTCATCACTCTTGTTCAACACGTGGTTTACTTAAAGTATTTTATCGCTAATTATCAGAATGTGTGGTCCTGCCGACATGGTCTCAAAAAGGAACATCTCCAAAGCCCCAGTCGGTCTGTCCCCTCGAAGAAAGAAAAAAAAAAACATTTATTTTCTTTCGGCACAATTCCTGATAACAATTTTATTATCGCAGGCCAAGGATGCTCGTGGGTGTTTTTTATAATTTTTCATATCTGTCCGAGTCTTTTTAGTTGCTGTTTTTCGTCACTTAACGAAACATTTTCATTTGAATTTTTCTTTCTCTCTCTGGCCAGTCGGTCTGTAGTTGATAATAAGATGTCTTCCCGCACCAATAGTTTGTTTTCATATCTTTAGATAACACAGCCGATGCCAAAACATACCTGATTCTTTCCTTCTTTCCTTTTCTTTTTACTCAGAATTTCCCTGTCATTGTAATGACACTCTTTCGCCATTTGTTACTTATCAAAATATCCTTTTATCCATTGTCTCTTAGCTGTGTGTGTGTTCTTGCTTAACACTCACGATTCAGTTCTTAGCCTCTCCTTTTCTTCCTCTCTTTCCTTTTCTCTTTCTGCCTCGTTAAATGGTGCCACACCGCATTATTCAAACGCTTCAAGCAGACGTTTATGATGCAAATGTGTGAATTGCTCCTCTAATATTTCCAAAGAACCCTCGTATCTTGGTAAGCTTATATTTGAGCGACTAGTCTATCTTTCATCTCTACGGTCGGGTAAACCGATATAACTGTCGAATTCGGGGAAAAAAAAGAATCAAACCTAGCTGTTATTCTGGAGCAAGTGGTTTGGTGTACCGTCTGTAACAACGGGCTGACTGGAACTTTTTTCTTTCGCGGTGCATCCTGTAACACGTCCACAGTTACAACGGGGAATTAGCTGAAAATACTGAAAGTTTGCCGTGCCATAATTTCAGATTATGAGTGACCTTGTTAAGATTTTTTCCAACAAGACGGTCCCCACTTTGCTAGGTTATTGAGGAATAATTTGAACACCAAATTTCCTGACCGATAGACTGGTTGAATGGATCCTCCGAAATGGGCTCCAAGTTCCGTTGATCTCACAGAGAATTTTTCTGTAGGGTCATATCAGAAACATGGTGTATACAACTAAGACTAGTGACCTGCTAGAGCAAGGTCGGGCAAGAGTTGCTTCAAAACGTCTGTGAGGTCTCCGTTCGAAGGTGGCTGAAGATTTTCGAAAATGGAGGCGCTCATGAGGAGGTAGTCTTCACTGTGTTGGAACGTGGCGACAAGTCTAATAAGTAAAATAGAAATGTCTCCACTGATGAAGCTCCAATATATGCATAAACTCAATTTCCTATGTAACTTTTATGAAATTAATAAAATGTATCAACTTTTGAGAGAGAGAGAAAGGGAGAGAAAAGCAGCATGCCCGCTGACGAAATTTTGCTTACGTTATAGCATTGCTTTAAATTTCATCGCAGACATCATATACAGGCTGTCCACAAAGTTCGTGTGCACTTTAAAAAATTTATAACTTCGTATTTGCGAATGAAATAATCTGTAAAAAATGTTATAAAGTTTAATGTACCTAGTTTTAACTATAGCTAAAATAACTAATGTGATTTCAGGCATTACTGTAAATCAGTTGGCAAATTTGTTTTCCGTGAATTGCAAAATCGTATTACTCCTTGTATTGCTAAAGATGGAGGACATGTGGAAACTTATTAGGTTGGTGCAAAAATAATGACGTAATGATGTCGTTTTTTGACGTTAAAAAATACGTCAACAAACGACATTACGTCATCATTTTTGCACCAACCTAATTTCAATAAAACATAAAAAAATATATATTTACTTCTTTCTAATCCTTTTCAAATTATTTCTATCGCAAATACCGCAAATGCAAATAAAGTTATAAATTTTAAAAGTGCACACAATCTTTATGGAATGCATATATATATATATATATATATATATATATATATAACTATAGTATTACATATCCTATGGCTAAAGTGCTCATTATCATTAGGAATATAGGGAAGGTAAATGTAAAAGATGACACTGATCTCAGGGCCGATAGTCTGCTTCATGCTCGAATGATGCTTTTTATTCAAGCATGAAACTTCACTGAAGTATAACTTGTGTAAAAGCAAAATTGCCCAAATCCTCTTACTGCATAATTATTCATCCCATTAAATGTTTAAGATCTAAAAATAAAAAAATAAAATAAATGAACTCCTCGAGATTCTTTTTTCCAGGTTTTCAGATAAGACATTTAGCCATCATGACACCATTTGTCGTAAGAACGACTGGATTCAGCTAAAAAGAGAAAATGTTAAAATCGTTTTCTGTCGGCCCCACTGCCCTGCCAAATGAGCAATGTTGAGAGGAAGAGATCAAACACGCCTTCAATAATGATACGATCATTCATACTTCCATCTTCAACTGAATCAGGAGGTCGCAACAGGAAGAGGAATTATCATTTCAACTTGGGGCTAAAGAGATCTATTAGAAAAGATCCAACACAATTCATAAGACGATTGCGACGTAAGAGAGAAGAGCTTCAACTAAGTCAGTCCGAAGAGCAGTGAAAAAAAAATCTTGAAAATGAAATCGCACGTCAATCATGTGAGGTACCTTGTTGCTGCGGGAGGGAAAGTTAGGTTAGAGAGGGCAAGGATTATCTTAAATAAGTTTGAAAAAGTTCCTATGATAATAATAATAATATATTTATATATGTATATATGTGTGTGTGTGTGTGTGTGTGAGTACTATTTCAATTCTTCATAAGTATCCGATCTTTAGTTATGATTAATTAATGATGCACATGTCATTTCGTTTATGATCGATTTCATCATGCTACTTCTGTTAAACTTAAAAAGTAACTATGCATTCTTATTGGTCAAAGTAGAGTCCAATAGTGTTATAAAAACCTCGGAGATATATTTAATAATTTCTAAGATATAACGGTTAGATATAACGATGTAGCGATTGGAGAATTTTGCAGTTACACGCGTTTATATATAATGCCGCAGCACACAACCAGTCGCACTGAACGAAAAAGAACTAAAACACATTGGAAGCCCTTTGAATGAAAATGAAAAGAAAACAATACATTATCGGCAAAGTCCAATTCAAACTGACCGCACATATACCGCCTGTCACTAAAAATTCCTTCAGCAATAGAATATGAACACAGGTTCTTTTGAAACGATCGAGCGTAAATTACACGCACGTTGCAATGGCTAGCTCTCGACAATTTCTCCTGTTTCAAAAATATTGAACAACAATGATCGAATATATGACGAACATAATTTATAATTTTCATAAATTATTTGTCAGTTTCCACTGACATTAAACAGCACGAAGATATTCACACCAAAAGTCTTGACACACATTTCCGGTCTGTTCTTTGATAGAATTTACTTACATGGAATATTGTACGAATATATAATTTAAATAAAAACAGACCACTTTAAGGTTCCATGTAATAAATTATTTCACCACAGCCCTTTTAAAGGACTGCGAATCATCACTCTTTACTTCCAATGCTTTTCATTTTTTGTTTGGAAGTAAAGTCTGATGATCCGCAATCCTTTAAAAGGGCTGTGGTGAAATAATTTATTACATGGAACCTTAAAGTGGTCTGTTTTTATTTAAATTATTTGCTCTAGATTTACATTGAGCTGTCTGGATTTTATCCTGCGTAGGTTTACCCATACGGATTACCTAGTTTTTCATAAACTATATATATATATATAGTTATATATATATATATATATGCAAAATCCACAGGTCCATATAAACACATGTATATTTTTTGAATAAAAAATTCCGAGAGGATAGAATCCAGATAGAACTCAATGTCCAGGACAGAGTAAGGAGATATATATATATATATATATATATATCTTACAGTCGTGATTGCTTATTTACTCACTATGCACCTTTCCAGTTTCTCCGTTTGTATGCTTTTTTTTCAGCGAATCATCCTGAAGATGTTTTGTCATTTTTAAAACTATATACATATGTGTGTGTCTGTGATAGATGACTCGCTTCAAAAGGAGAGCCACACAAAAAAAGAAGGCGCGACAGCCGAGTTGTTTCCTGTAACCATTTTCCATAAACAAGATGATACCCACGCGATTGTTCCCATTCATTCATATTCTACTCAAAATGATACGAACTCATAGCATCAGACAACCTTGATCCGTTAACAGCAAAATGTCAAGTTTATTGAAGCCTCTCTGTGCCACAGGCACGCACTTTCGCGCACACTGTTGGCGTCATCTAACCGGAGTGAGACGCATATTCTAGTTAGAAAAAAAAAAAAAAAAAAAAAAAAAAAGAAAAAGAGACAATATAAAACTTGTGCCCGGACTAAAGGACTGGTAATTCTTGCAATGAGTTCATTAATGTTGTCTTGATTGCAGCTTTATCTGAGATTTAAAAAAGAACATTAATCGATATCCATCAATGGGTAACGCTGCAGGAGCGGCTGAAAATATAATTTCCGAAGAAAATATTGTGTTCCATGCCAACTAAATAAAAAAAAATAAATAAAAAAAAAACATGAAAATGTACAGAGAATATTTCCAATATTTACACTGTTCGGACTGTTGTCTTCATCTTTATTGCCATATTCACGATATTTAGGCCTTTCTTCAGATGATATACCTTGGAATTTCGAACCAAATATTATATTTAGTCCAGTGGTATAGATTTAATGACGTTATAATGTAGTTTTTGCCGTTAAAAAATAGGTCGAAAAACGACATTATTACGTCATTATTTTTGCACCAACCTAATAGGTTTAAGTGCCACGCTTTTTCTGGATATCGCGTTTTCAGAAATTCCAACGTATATTACTTGAAGGCCGTAGCATCGGAAATATGACAAAGGTAAGAAAGGTCCAAACAATGTAAATAGATGCAAACGATATATATATATATATATATATATATATATATATATATATATATATATATATATATTTTTAAATATATATTAAAGCGCCAGGAAATCCTACCTAGGTTTCACCTAAACGGATATTCAGAGCAAGCTGGCTTACCCTGACGAACCGTTTAGGTGAAACCTAGGTAGATTTTAGTTATGCTCGCTCTAGGGTATTGACTACTCTACATTTTAGTCTTACTACGACCTTGTTTTTTTTTTCTTTGGAATAAAGACTGAAGTCACTGGACGATTTGTTTCGCCCTGTTCGGAAGTTTTTAGTTCTTTTTTTAAATCAAATCTTTTCTTCGGGTACCGATTTGATATCTACAAATTGAGCTGAGTTTTTTTTTCTAAACGAGTATTACTCTTAGTATATATATCTCCAAGTACATGATTGGTGTATACGGAATAAATTCCAATAACCAAAAATTAGTATTCTTAGGCATTCAACATCACTTGATAAGACACCGGGTGTGTTGAAACAAAATGGCTATTTTATAGTGATTTTATAACGTATATATGTTATAATTTTTAAATAAATATATATATAATCTTTATTATCTGATAATTATGTAGGTACCTAATAAATGTCACGAGTTTAATTTATGAACAAAACTCAAACGAATATATGTCAACTTAATAATCAACAAGAAAAAGTTTAGGAAAATAAAAATGCTTACTAGATGTAAAATGAATTATTCTTTCAATGTACTTTCTATGATTTTTTTTTCCAATCGACTGTTTCATAGAAAATACACAAAACTCCAACAAACATCAAATTAAATTCTTCGTAGATTTTTTAGACATTTAGATTTATATCAAACTTTAACCCCCAAATATACCCCTTAAAGTAATGCGAAATAACAGCGTCCAAGAAATTGAGTGAAACCTTCTCTCATCAGGATTATTTTATTGTATCTTCTTCCTTTTATGTCGGCTTTCCTCTTCACCACTTACCCATCCATATCTAAAGATAACTTACGTTAAGTTAAGCGTTTGTCTGATCCACACCAAGTGGGATTAGGGATAAAGAATTGAAATGGTACATCTAACTCAACTCATGTGTTCTCTCCCCCATCACTTTGTTAATTTACATATGCTTAATACGGCCCGTCAAAAATGTGTAAATTTCTGTTCATTTTTCATTTCAACATTTGGAAGTAAAGTCTGATGATCCAGAGCCCTTTAAAAGGGCTGTGGTGAAATAATTTATTACATGGAACCTTAAAGTGGTCTGTTTTTTTATTCAAACAAATCTCTCTCTCTCTCATATATATATATATATATATATATATATATATATATGAACGTAAATTGGCGCTATTACACTGTCAGCGCCCCCGCCCGTTGCTTCTTATCATTCTGCAATGGGTTGCCCCAGACACGATAGTCTGGACTGGTACAATGGATTATTTTTGCCGCCATATCATAACACACGTGTTTCGCCCCGCCTTAAACTGGCCTTATGTCTAATTTCCTCTCCTCATTTTAGGCAAATAAATGCAATCAGTAATGATTGAATATATCTACACTTCAACAAATTTAGTTTAAGAAGCTGGTGTTTTTCTCCAATTCGATATTAATTAACCATTAAATTTTAGTTTACTTGATAAAACTGAAGGAATGTTCTTACATTTTAGAAACATTGAATTTGTTTCTCGAGGTTTTATATTTTAATTTAAATATTAAAATTAACAACAAACATAACATTGCTTACATTGCTGAATGTCAGGATGCAAAAGTGTTGTATGTGCCAAAATGTAATAACGCCTGTAATTTTCTTTTTTTTTTATGTGTCGTGGGACATCATAGATATCCAGAACTGTCTTATATAACTCAGTATTTTTTTTTTGGCTATTTCTATTGTGTTGTACAGAAAGTTAATGTCGATTTATAAGTGAAATTAAAATAAAACTGAATTATGACAAATATTTACACAACTATCTATGAAAGATTCTGTTGCACAACATTTCTCTATTTTTCATTCCCCTTTAAGATTCCATCTTCAGAGAATTTCTGTGGTTTCGCTGCAAATCACTCAATAAGTTGTGTTTTTATGACATCTAAAGAATGAATCTTTTTTTATAACCGAGATTATTTTACAAGGACCTGAATAAACAAAACCAAAGGAGAAAAGCCTGGTGAAGATAACACATACCCAGCCAAGCTGCAAAGACTGTTTGGCGGGTCGCCAAGAAACGTAAGCTCTGATATTATCTTGATGGAGAATATCACCTTCCCTGCTCGCCAATTATGGCCATTTTTCCGCCTTTAATTCGTCCACTTCAGAGCAGTACTAAGAATCAATTGAGAGTTTACTTGGAAGAAGCTCGCAGTAAAGGATTTCTTTCCAATTTATTCCGATGCACAGCAAGATATCCCTAATGATGACGACCGTCTTTTGATGAAATCTATGAACCCAAATATTTTACTCTACCCCAGATATGGTTTAAATAGTAGGACTTTTAATGAAAAAAAATTTATATTCTCAAAACATTATTCATGCAATATTCATTATGAATATCATTATTTAAAATGAATTCTTATTACAATCCAAAAATATGTTTTGTTTTGAATAACACACAAATGGTTGATAAACCGTAAAATCAATTCAGACATGGCTTTTTAAAATCATTTCACCTTAAGCAATGCAGAAAAGCTACAAACACTTAAGTGTTTACTGTGTGTGAAAGAATATGAGGAAGAGATTAAAAAAAAGGAAACATTTTAAAAGAAACAATTTTCCAAGCAAAATTAAAACAATTGATACTTACCCACAACATTCACTTCTCATATAATTAAAGAAATTTTAACCTGAAGTTTACTATTCTCGACTTCTGCTAAACTGATTCTTCATGTTTCTTTTCTGTGTGCCGTGTCATTTCAGAACGTAGGCGATTATGTCTCTCCACAGGTTCCTACCCTCTGCTACGTCCAACAGACCACGTTCTGTCATCCACTTGCTTAAAGCTGCTTGGTATGTCACGTGTTGTTTTCCCTCGTCTCTCTTTCCATCTATTCGATCCGTGTGTATCAGATTCTCTAGGCCCTCCTCATACGTCCCAGGAATTTTAGCTGCCTCTTCCTGATAGGTATCAGCCTCCGCTTTGTTTTTATCCTCTCTAAGACATCATCGTTGCTCACACGCTCGGTCCATGGCATCCTTAGTATCCTTATGGAGAGCCACATCTCCGTCACCTCGAGTCTCTTCATCTTTGAGGAAATCGTTCAACATTCGCTGCCGTAAAGAAGGAGAAACGTCATGTAACAACTCTTTTCTTCATTGCCAAAGAAATCCTCCTGTCTTCATGTTTAACTATCGATTGAAAGACTTGTGGCATTCTTCGCTGTATATGATTAAAATCAAGTTATTTAATTCGTTACACGAAAAAAACAGAGCTGGGGTTTTCTTTTGGAGCGAAGTACTTTCTAGCTTTTATCGAATCGGAAACAAATGTGAGAATAACTCTCCAATTAGGAGAAAATAGTTATTTGGCGTAAACGAGACGAATAGAGTGTAAATCATGATGAAAATAACAAACACATCCTCAATTAAATGCGTAAGAGAAGATGAACCTAATAAAGTCGTTAGAATACCACTGTATAAATAATATATTAAATTTTATAAGTACTTATGGGATTAAACAAAGAACCAAACAAGGCCGACAACAGTCAGGATGATAGAGTTAATATGAATTCCACGCTTCTTTCATTAGCAGCATATATCATGGGTTATGTTATTTTTTAAATTCGCTATGTTCGGTACCCTAGACAAGCTGTTAAGCAAGGCTCAAAAGCACATTCTGCTCTAAGGTTTACCATATATCTGGTAGGAAAGAAATAAGGTCATACATTTCTCAAGGATATTTGCTCATAAATGAATGTAACGAACACTCCTGGAATTCAAAATCGACTACACGATATCTCTTTTTCTATCCATTACACCAAACACCCACCCACCGTTTAATATATATATATATATATATATATATATATATATATATATATATATATATTAAACAAGAACATTTCGATTTCATTTTTGCCTTGAAAAAGTCGGAAGACGAAACGCGTCGGCAAAATCTAAGATCTTTTTTCCAATTGTCATTTTATTTATACCAATCTGTCTTGTCCACAGAATTGATCTGGGAATTTCACTATCTATCTATATATATATATATAATGTTATATATATATATATATATATATATATAATGTTATATATATATATATATATATATATATAATGTTATATATATATATATATATATATATATATATAATGTTATATATATATATATATATAATGTTATATATATATATATATATATATATATAATGTTATATATATATATATATATATATATATAATGTTATATATATATATATATATATATATAATGTTATATATATATATATATATATATATATATATAATGTTATATATATATATATATATATATATATATATAATGTTATATATATATATATATATATATATATATATATAATGTTATATATATATATATATATATAATGTTATATATATATATATATATATATATATAATGTTATATATATATATATATATATATATATATAATGTTATATATATATATATATATATAATGTTATATATATATATATATATATATATATATATATAATGTTATATATATATATATATATATAATGTTATATATATATATATATATATATATATATATATATAATGTTATATATATATATATATATATAATGTTATATATATATATATATATATATATATATATATAATGTTATATATATATATATATATATATATATATATAATGTTATATATATATATATATATATATATATATATAATGTTATATATATATATATATATATATATATATATATAATGTTATATATATATATATATAATGTTATATATATATATATATATAATGTTATATATATATATATATATAATGTTATATATATATATATATATATATAATGTTATATATATATATATATATATATAATGTTATATATATATATATATATATAATGTTATATATATATATATATATATATAATGTTATATATATATATATATATATAATGTTATATATATATATATATATATATAATGTTATATATATATATATATATATAATGTTATATATATATATATATATATAATGTTATATATATATATATATATATATAATGTTATATATATATATATATATAATGTTATATATATATATATATATATAATGTTATATATATATATATATATAATGTTATATATATATATATAATGTTATATATATATATATAATGTTATATATATATATATAATGTTATATATATATATAATGTTATATATATATATAATGTTATATATATATATATATAATGTTATATATATATATATATAATGTTATATATATATATATATAATGTTATATATATATATATATAATGTTATATATATATATATATAATGTTATATATATATATATATAATGTTATATATATATATATATAATGTTATATATATATATATATAATGTTATATATATATATATATATATATATAATGTTATATATATATATATATATATATATATAATGTTATATATATATATATATAATGTTATATATATATATATATATATAATGTTATATATATATATATATATATAATGTTATATATATATATATATATAATGTTATATATATATATATATATAATGTTATATATATATATATAATGTTATATATATATATATATATATATAATATGTTATATATATATATATATATATATAATATGTTATATATATATATATATATATATAATGTTATATAACACACACAACAACATGCCTGGCCGCATGCACATTTCCGGAAAATCCTCGTTGAAAATACAACTATTTTTAAACATGAAAACAAACAAAAAACTAAAGATTATTGAAGCTATATACATAAAACTGTTGAAACCTAACCCGAACAAAATAAACTATGAAATCTCCACAAATATTCTTAAATGCCTACAATTTATAACAGAAGCCATTGGTTTATATCAACGGCTTCCCATACTTGATACTTCTCGTTTTCACTCTCGCGTGGTCATGTGTGACGTCATGAGATGCGGTGCGATTTTCGCTGCGAGAGTCTCGTATGCACGTGTTTGTCGTTGCTTGGAAATCTTCCATGCAAACAAAGACGGTCTATCATTATTGTTTTGTCCGTACATTGTTTAATCTATTGTAATGTAATTGTCATCTTTGATAATGGCTTAAGTAAGCTGAAACGTAGATAGGATTACAACATTTATCAATATGGGGATTTTCTTTCATCTTTTAATGATAATGTTATTTACATAAAATAAATAAACAAAACATGTCTATATTATTTAAGGAAACATGAGTCAATGAAAAAATGCTGCATAAATACACACACTATATGTGTGTGCACGCGCGTATGTTAGAATGATTTAGACGGGAACTAATGCTGTTGTATTAGTTAGTCAAAATGTCGCTGTTACTCGACTACTGACGACATTGTTGAGCTATAGCAAGAACAGTATTTGTAGCCGCGTATATATTTTATTTTTTATTCGAAAGGTGAATGTGGTCAATAAACAGACAACGCAGAAAGGTATACAAGTTGATAAACAAAGAGGTGCTTGATACGCATTTCCTTTAATTAGATCAACAGAAAATATACGGAAATAATTTTAAAAAAAAAGATTAAAAATCAGATGTTTACGTGTCATGTGAAATCTATGAGACGCGGCGTCAAACTTCCATACAGTGAATTTTTCATATCCGCTATAGACTTGCAGTATTTATGTCGGAAATAAACCAAATATATTTGTCTTCGTCTTTCCTTCAGCAGCAATCTTTCAAATGAATTCCAATTCTAAACTCTTTTCTCTCTAGATGATCTAATTCTCCGTTAATAATTACCAATTATGATTAAATTCTGCTACAAGTTACAGTACCCTGTTTTTCACTAGGTACAATAACCAGAAGAACTATGGTTTCTCAATATATTACACTGGTAAAACACCACCGGAGAATTGGTTGGTAGAAAGCCGAGGTTGTTTTACAGGAAAGAATTCCATGAACATGATAAAGCTTAGCGGAAATTATCATAAAAATAATAATAGTAGTAACAATTTCTATTAAATGAAATGTTTGCATATCCAATCATTTTGGGATTCATTTCTATATATTAAATATCGAAATAAGAATGGTTGATTTATTTAATTAGCATTTTCATTATAAATTGCAAAAAAGTTGTCGAGCGAATGAACATTTTATAATAATGTATAAAATTTAATCTCTTAATTAAATAAATAAAAAACAAAAACAAACAGGTATTAACCTATTTTTGCTTGTTGTTACCAAATTGATGAGTTTTATCGGATGAAAATACCCGATGGCAGACTTATTAAGACGCATTGTATGCAGTCAGTTATTAAGAGAAAATTGAATAGAGTATTGTGTACTGAAGTGACCGGTTACTATTTTGAAAACGAATTCAAACTTAAAGTCAATTATAAAATTATATCCTGGAGATAACTGGTTACAAATTAAATATAAAAACTGAAAATTTCATTCCAAAACAAAACAAAAAATAGATTTCCTTCAATGTTTATATGCATGTTGAAGTCTGAATAATTTTGGTAAAAAGTCTAAAGAGATCCCTTATCGTATTGACGTTTTTAGCGACGCGAATTAAATATATTTTGAACACATTCCGTTTTTGTTGAACCGAATTTTATCAAGTTTCCGTCCTTTCAAGTAAAGGGGTTTAAGCATTTGTTTCGTTTTTTTTTTGTTTTCTTTTCAATTCTTGCGCTAACGTATTGAAGTATTGCCAATGAAAATCTGACTAAATTCCTTGTAAACATGAGTTCATCGTTTCTAGGATACGCTAAAATCTCCACTCAAAGCACCTCGTTCATTTCAAGCTTCTGACCCATTACATGAATTAATCTCTCTCTCTCTCTATATATATATATATATATATATATATATATATATATATATATAGGTCATACACACACACACGTGTGTGTGTGTGTGTGTGACATATATAGGTAGGTAGATTGAGGTGTGTGTGTATTTTATATTTGTGTAGAAACTGCCTATTATAAGAGCCTGTCTAACAGGCTTAAGACTATACAGATTATTTATATCAAACAATTTAAACCAAGCCTCACACTTACATTATTTGACAGCTGTAGTAACATGCGGTTGGTCTTTTAAAATACACCGTTACATGAAAGTCCAACATGATTTCTCACGCATTGATAAGAATTTCTACTACTCTATTCGCATGATACATATTAGAACACAAACGTTGATAACATTAACAACGAGCCCTTGGAAATTGGCAACGAATTATTCGAATTCGCTTGTGACAGTCTATATGCCCCTTTGTGCACCCTCTTTGCCCCCATGAACGGAAAGTATAAGAAGATGGGAAAATAAACTTTAAAATAAATTTGTAAGATTTTCCTTGTCATCCGCATTCAACGAATTCCTCAGGCGAGAAGTGCAGAGAAGAAAACGTTGCCATAGAACGTACAGCAATATCAACTATAAAATGAGGAGACATAGCTGCCCTTAAATTCGGAAATTTCTTCCTAATTTTCTGAGAAAAGGTCATGAATTAACTTTCCGTCGTTATGGGTTGAAAGGCAAGTCAAACTGAGCCAGTATTAATCTTGGATGGCAGCTATTTTAAAAGAACAAAATAAGTGAATTCCAATGTTTGGAGAGCAAAAAGTACTGTATTATAACAGTGTTCCAAAATTTGTGTGATAGTTTTAGATAAGCCCTCGCCACTGTAAACAAATCTTCATGCTTGGTAGAATAGCAGATCATTTTTAACTGGTCGACCGTCATACGTCGTAATAATCGTAAGAATTTATGTTTAAGGGGACATACGGAATGTATTATGAGATTCCGAGACTAGGTAAAATCTGCATTTATCTGACAATTTACAAGAAATAAACAAACATCGGTAATGTCTTCAGCACCCATTGTATTGCAAATGGCGACGCCTCAAAGCAGTTAGGCCTGATGTTATCGACCTTTAGATTATTAGATAGTTTAATTTTTACTTAATTTCGCGAAAACCAAGAAGCAATTTGTAGTAATATCAGCACGTAAGGTGCATAATATCACACATACACACACACATATATATAAGAAATATAATTTTAAGGTTTGATATATTTATGAGAAAGTGCTCAATATCAGAGATAGAGCGGAGGTAAATCTAAATATAAAAGTGAAAATTGAAGTCAACACTCAGACGACAGGCGGTTTCATGCTCGGCGCTATCGTCAGGCGGCTTGACGATTGCGTCTAGCATGAAACAGCGTATCGCCTCTGAGTGTTGACTTCAATGTTCACTTTATATATATATATATATATATATATATATATGTGTGTGTGTGTGTGTGTGTGTCCGCGGATGTGATATCGACTCTCTCCACAAAGTAGATCTTGGAACTTGTAAGAAGTTAAGACTTTAGCTAACACGCCCATCCTTAGTGTTTTCCCTGCCTTCTTGGCCAGACGATTCTAATGAATTCTCAAAACAATTGTCATTTCCCGCCCTGTGTCTGTTACAGGAGTAATTACATTTTAATTCTAAACAGTTTTTCTCTCTCTCATATATATATATATATATATATAAAATTAACTTTCCTCTCCGTAATCTTCACTTAACGACTATACTCTTGATACTAATTTGAATAGGGGTAGGGGATGCACCCCGTGAAACATTCATCACCCACTTCTCCCAATGGGCTTTTTAGTCCTCATGTACAGTGTGACGCAAAAGCATACAGCACATTTTTTTTAAGGTATTTCTAATACACTTTCATTAATTAAAATTTTACAACTCGTAGAAGATAAATTTAGTCGTAGAACATATTTAGATATTCAGTCAAATAATCAGATTAAAAAAAAAAAAAAAAAAAAAAAACTTAAAAAAGTCTCCCACGAATGAAAACCGATATTTAGTAACTCAAAAATATAAAACATTTTTTTTTTTTTTTTTTAAATAAAAGTTTTCAAATTTTACTATTATAGAATCTTCCAAATTAGGATGGGTTTAATTTTAGAACGATTCACGTTAATTTTATATTTACTTATAGGAAATATTAAAAGTATTGAGTCATTGATTATATGTCAACCGTCATTTAAATATTAACAAAATGGGGAAAATTAAATTATTTTGATTTAGACCTCCGTTACGTATTGTTGATCTTCATACAAATGGACTTGGTTATAGGAAAATATCTAGTCAGTTAAATGCGCCATTGAGTTCAGCTGGTAAGATAGTTCGTCACAAAAAGACATGTCATTCTATCGTCCCCAAAAGCTCTGCCGAGAAAAGTTGGCAATGAGCGCTGAGTTACGCTTAAAGAACATCAGAGAGGACTTTGAAGTATCAGGTCATCCCATAGGTTCTGTCCGAATTTTACCTTTTTGTTAAAATGAACGAAATTTAATGAGTATTTTATTATGTCTAATGGAGCTAAACATTATTGTTATGATTAGATACATTTAAACTTATCAAATTTTATTTCAGAGAACAATAAAATTAAATATTGTTTGATTAAAACCCTGCTAACATGGAAGTACCCAAGAATCATTTGAGGCACATAATGCTTTATGAGTTCAAGAAAGGAAACTCGGCAGCCGAAGCGGCTAGAAACATTCACTCAGTTTATAGAGAGGAATGTGTGAATGAAAGAACTTGCAGAAGATGGTTTGAAAAATTCAGAGGTGGAGATTTCACCCTGGAAGATGAAGATCGAACCGCACGTCCAGTTGAGTTTGATGAAACACTTCTTGAAGCAGCCCTTGAAGAAAATCCTGCTTTATCAGTTGAGGAATTGGCAGTGGTTCTCAGTTCAAACCATACAACTGTTCATCGTCATCTTCAACAACTTGGAAAAGTTCCTAAACTTGGAAAAAGAGTGCCTCATGAATTGTCTGAAAACAAACTCAAATCCCGAGTTGACATCTGCTCTTCTCCCCATTCTCGCCAACTTGTTTCACCTTTTTGGATAGACTTGTGACTGGCGTCGAGAAATGGATCTTTTATCGAAATGTTAAGTGTCGTAGACAGTGGCTTGGTAAAGGGGAAGGACCCCAGCCACAGTCGAGAAGGGAACTTCATAGGCAAAACTTTCTTCTTTCAATATGGTGGGATCGCCAAGGAATAATCCACTTTGAATTCTTACCCCCTAATGCAACAATTAATGCTCAAATATACTGTCAGTAATTAGAGCGTTTGAACCAAGCTTTGAGGAAAAAGACCTGCTCTAGTGAATCGAAAAGGGGTGATGTTTCAGAAAGACAATGCGCGACCCCACACAGCAAGAATCACGTCACCTTATTCTCCCGATCTATCTCCTTCAGACTACCATTTCTTTCGTAGCTTACAGAATCATTTGGAAGAAACAGCTTTTGTAACACAGGAAGAGGTTAAAACTGACATTTGTGTGTTCTTGGAATCAAAACCAAAATAATTTTACAGTAATGGAATTAGTAAGCTTGCTAATAGATGGAAGGAAGTCATAGATAATCATGGAAAATACATTGTTGATTGAATCTATAATTAAATGTAACATTTGGTCACTTGTTTTCTTTATTCAAAATTCGAGCAGAACTTATCGGATGACCTGATAAGTGGAGTAAAAGTGAATACAGATACAATTAATCGTTCACTTTGTCGATATGACATCTTTTCGTGAACTCCATGTAAAAAATATACACTTAATCGAAAACATGTTCTTGATGGACTGGATTTTTAAAACCAGAATTCTATCAAACCTTTTGGGAAAATGTACTTTGCTTAGACGAAATAAAACATTGAACTTTTTGGCAGAAATGCTTGGAGAAAAGTCTGGAAAAAGGTTACTGAATATTCGCCGAAGAATACTATCCCAACAGTAAAATTTGGAAGCGAATCAAACATGATCTGTGTTTGATTTAATACCCAAGGAACATATAAATAATAGAAGGGAAGATGATTGTGGTATATTCTAGGGGTATTCATGAGAGATTTACGTCAAATATGATCATCAAGCAGATCAGTTCCTATGGAAAAAAGACAATTATTGTTCATATAGCCAGTTGTACATTTTTTCAACGAGTATAAATATGTATACCTGCCTCATCAGACCGACAACATTTTATGAAATGATTCAAAATCAGACAGAAAATCTGATGAAAAAAAGACATGTAAAAAAAATAGAGAAATTAATATTTTATTTACTGTGCAATGTTTCCACAAGGACACATGGCACAGTGGACAAAGGCGTTGCTTAGATCCAGTGAGAGGACCTAAAGAGTTCAATTCCTGGTTAAGGAAGCGGAGAACTTGGAGAGGGGAATTAACAGGAGATAACTGATAGCTGACATCCATTAGACATGGCACATGGAACTAGAACAGTCTATCCCAGTGAGCGAAATAACGGGTTCAGTTCCACATTGCAACCACCTGAAGAAGGCCGAAACGTACAACGGCCGAAACATTCTAATAAATATGGTGACAAGATGAGGACAATGTTCCGAACAAAGTAAATAGGAATATATATATATATATATATATATATATAACGGAAGGAATGTTTGTCGCGCCTGAGCTCATACTTCAAATCTATAAATCAACCATTCGCCCCTGCATGGTATACTGATGTCATATATGATCTGGTGCCCTTGCTGTTCGTCTTAAGGTCCTCGACAAAATCCAGAGACTGATATGGAATTTGATTGGCGTTGATCTGGCATTTCGTTGACAGTCGCTCTCTTACAGACGAGGAATTGCTTCCCTATCTTTTCTACAAATACTTTCGCGGTAACTGCTCCGACAAGCTACTTCCATTAGTTCCCAAAATGCATAATTTTACTAAATTGGCATCACATTCCCAACTGTTTCACTGTCGAACGGTTTAATGTAACAGTCTTCTACTCCAATAGCGTCATGTCTCGCAACTTCTCATCAGAGGAACTCCCTTTCTCTTACTTGCTTCCCAGATAGCTATAATCTTTAAATACTCAAATACAATGACAATCGAAATCTCCAGATGCTTTGATATATTTCCCATCCTTCTCTTCATCTTGTGATCTATCACGCTCCTTTATTTATTCTACCACTCTCTGTAACCTCTTGCGTGCTAGTAGCACCCCGGCCTTCCATGGGATGAAATGCTTATACAAGTAACCATCAAACAATATATCAAACATACAATGATGCCAGATCTAATCATTTTATTGGATCTTCTGTTTTCTTTAGACTGTCAACCCTTTGCCAGTTATTTAAAAGCCGGAAAAATCTTTTTACATTGTAGGATTTTTTTTTTAATTATGATTTAGTGATACAAGTCTTAGTATTAGTTTGTTGGGGGAGAAGAGTGCGTAAGTGAATATATCGAACCCTAATGAAATTCGAACTCGGTTCACCGATTAAAAAATACTTGACATTATCCATTGCACCACCCGCACATCTAGATAGAAAGCTCTTCTCATTGACAAGTGGCCACTCATCTAGTTACTAAGAAGTCTCAACGTTACATTACATGGGTGATCCTACGGGAACAGGTGTTTCAGCGCGATATGGCCGTAAACCTTAGCCATGTTATACCAAGAAACACGAAGTTTTAAATATTTAATTATTAAAAAAAAAGAAAAGAAATAAAAGTGTCATTTAAATGACAACCAATTTATAATGAAGCCGCACAAAAAATATCTGGGCAAAGAGGGATTTTTAAAAAATACATTCTTCCTTGACACGCGATCTACGAGAAAGAACTCAATTGACTTTATCTACCTCGCATCTGAGTCGTTCAGGAGCTTCAGTGAACTTCGTAAACATTCAGTAGCACTTATTTTAAAAAGATCAAGCGTTTTAGTATGATTCGCTAACTTTGAAGTTATTAAACATTTCTATTTATCCAGTCAAATTATGCTTCGGATTAATTTGAAATTTTCACCTGAAAATGTATATATCAATTACAGATGTCGATGTTCACTATATATTTTCGACAAATAACTTTAGTCTCCTTAATTCTAAGCTGAACCTGCGCCTCTCCCTCGCCCTCTGCACGATGTATCACCGTCTGATCCAACCGCTTGGCTACGAAGAGCTTTCTACTTGCACAGTTCCAGATCCGAAATTATTTTATTACTTTTTTACGAGATGCCCATATTTGCGTAAACTCTCCGTTTATTTTCAATGATATATTATAAATACCGTTTAAAATAAACGGAGCGTAGACTCTCCACTAAAAATAACGTTTGAATATATATATATATATATATATATATATATATATATATATAGCGAGACTCTTCGCAAGCCGAATTGAGTCACTGTCGGTCACTGGGCGTGTTTCCTAAAATAAATACGTCATAAATCCACCTTCATCCCAACCGTGCGCCGACAGCTTAGTGGTAGAATATCCGTCTGATACCAATTAAGTCGGGTTTCGATCCTAGCAACCGGATGTCTAGCCGCACTGATGAGCTGTGATACAGCGAAACAGTGTCTGTGGATGACATTATATATATATATATATATATATATATATATATATGAGAATGAAAAAATAGAAATTCAAATATTTATAGCATCAATTTAAAAAAAGCGCTCAATGCCAAAAGTTCTGAAGATTTTACATACGGACAAACAAGTATTCACAACAAGGATGCATTTTTGTTCCGATGCGAATGCATCACGACAGGTAAGGTTTTATTTTATTTTATTTTTATTTTTTTTAAGAGTTTCACCCCAAGCAAGGCGGGAAGCCACTAGGACGCAAGGGGTTACAGAAAAATTTGGAGCAAGATGGGAGTGACAGAAGAAAGGATGAGGAGAAGGGTAGTGGATAGATAAAGGCAACAGGAAATACAGAGGCCAGAGAGAGAGAGAGTACCGGGAACCCCTTCCTAAACAAGAAACAAGGCGTAACCCTCTACTCATGTCCAAGAGAAGGGGGAGGAGTGTTGACCTGGCGGTAGGAAAGCCTACCTACAAAATAATTCCAATTATATAATATAAATAATATATTTTATAATAATAATATATAATATTATTATCATTATTATTATGATTATGATAGAGAATATGTAGTAAATTTTCAAATGTAATCTGAAATCAAGATGTAAATTTGTGGAGCGAAGACGGAAATAAACATATAGCAAGACAGTGAAACAACAAATGGTAAAAATGGTTTCTGAGTCGGAGGATTCGCCCATCCTTCCGGTTAATAAATTAATGCTTTGAAAATAAATAGTTAACATTTTTGAATCAACGGGTTGCGTTCCCACCGACAATATAAAAAAAAAATGCTTCACGATCTCTTTGAAGAGTATATGAGCAAAGCTTTTAGACTAGACAGGCCATTAATGAGACAGAGGTTGTAACGCACGACAGATGTTTACGACGCGCACGGCTTCAAAGAGTTTCCCTTACTCCTTCACCAGTCTTTCTGACCAAGCTACGTGACACTTAGACTTTCCTCCTCCCTTTCGTCACACATACACGCGAAGGAATCCATCTTAAAGAACTTACATGTGTATATAGAGCGAGAAAAATTTAGTTCAACGAGACGTAAATAAATATTTTTATATTCAAAAATTTATCTCGTCTTTTTCTATGTTGTGGATTAATTCAAATCCACAACAAAAATAAATTGGGCACAATATATATATCGAAATCTTGTTTTGCTATGCATTGAGACTTCTAAAATTAGAAACTGTTGCGATATAACAAAGACAATTTCTTTCATTTAAATTCGCAATACATTTGATGACAACATCAGTCTATATTTCTGACATTAGGTAGCGCATCTATTTACACGATTTACATTGCCGTCATCTTTATTGCCATATTCCCGGCGTTTCGACCATTGTATATTCCGAGCTTCTTCAGGTGCTATAATTCGGAAGTTCGAACTGAACCCGTTTACTTCACGGGGGAGATTCCCACGTTACATGTATTTTTTCGGGGGGAATGTTTCAGTTTTTTCCCTTTATTAACTCAACAGTTTTTGTTCCTTCTGCTGTGATTCAATTGTTGTACTCACAGTTTTTGAAGCGCTGTTTCAGTGATCCTAAAAAGTGACTTTACTCAAAGAGTTTTTTTCAATACCTGATCACAGCGAAGGGAAGAAAAACTTGGAGAGTTGATTTACGAAAGGAAATTAACTAAAACGTAGAATTGGAACAATATACCCCCGTGGACTAAAATTGTTCGGTTCAAAATTTCAACATATTTTCTGAAAAAGGCCGCTACGTACAACGTCCGAAAAGTCACGAATAATGAAATAAAGATGAAGATGACAGTTTGAATGATGTAAATAGTGTAAATAGTTCAACACATCATCTCGGAAATGTACAGGTCCTGAAGAAGGGTTGAACGTATAACGGTCGAAACGTCGTGAATATGACAAAGACTGAGGACAACCATCCGAACGATATAGTGTAAATACTTCTGATGTCAAACTTTTTTAAATCAATTTATAGAGAATGTTTTTCATGTACTTCTGACTTTGATAAGAATCTTGCTTAATTCTTGTTCCCAAAAGGCATTCTTTGTGACTTGTCATTTAATTTTGACCTGCTTCTGGTATTCTGAAATATTTCCGGGACTTTTCCATTCAATTAATGGTTTCACTGTTGGGTTAATTTGTGTATCGTTTACTGATAGGTTTTGAGGGATGGCAATCGAAATCTGCCCCCTTTTATCGCGATTCTTACACTTCTTCGTATTCGTTTCGCGCTTATTGTTCCTTACAGTCTCCTAATCGTACACATAAAATCATGTCTCCACAAAAATACCCTCCACTCAAATATCACAGAAATGTTTAACAAGCAACAACGGATATGTATTATTATCTATATATGGAAATCTCCAATCGTCTTTTGCTGGCAAGAATTTTTTATTCAAAAGGTTTTCATGTTTGCCAATTATGATCATCTAACGATTCTTCGGGAGAATCAAATTTCGGGGGTTTCAAGTTTTTATTTCTTTTTGTGGAAAAATGGCCAGTATTTACAATGTCATGAATCTGCAACACAAAGTGACGTTGTATTTAAATTTTTGAAGATCATACCTGTCAGGAAGCCAAGGAACCGGAAGAGAGTTCCATAATCGAGACATGCTAGAAAAAAAGTCGAAAACCTTCTACCCTTAAATTCATGCGGTCACTCATCCCAAGGAGAATAGTTCGGTTAATTTTCAGTTTAGCACCACCGCTCAGTTCGCATTAAAATTTCCAAAATACTTTTATCTAGGTGTAAATGTATGTTGTTTGTATACATTCGCTGCGGAACAGCTATGGGTAATATTCACTTGTCTTGATTATTGCGCACACAGTGCACAATTGAACGTATGTACATAAATGGTTATCTTGTGCAGTAATCAAGACATGTTTAGACAGATAGGATTCTTCCGCGTTTAGCTTTCCGAAGCGAATGTATGCAAACACCGACAATAATGGCTGTTGCGAACGACGTGAATGCATCCGAAATTTTACTGTCGATAATTCCAAAATGATAGATTTTATCAAATTTATCGAATGACGGATGTATATTTTCATCTAAATGTAAGTGTTCTGGAAATTTTTAATGCTAACTGAGCGCGGATGCTAAACTGATTTGTTTGTTTGTTTGCGTTTTATGGCATATCAACCACTGTGGGTTATTCAATGCCAAATCCAGTTTATATGAATTTTAAATGCCTATTTTGTATGGAATAAAAAACGTATAGCTGGCAACATTATGGTTTCAAAAAAGTATAGCTGGCAACATTATTGTTTCAAAAAAGTATAGCTGGCAACATCATTTTTCCGAAAACATTGCTGTTGGATGTAGTTTATCGCCATACCCAGGACATTGCTAAACTGAAAATTAACCAATAGTTAATTATAACAATATGAATATATTTATAGAAAAACAGTGCGAAGCCACATCACGTCGGTGGAAATGTGCCTGAAGTCTAGATGCTAAGTTATTACCGATTGTTACAGAATGCAAATGCCAGGACAAGAATGACTAGCAAATGACTGGAGTACCATGTGGGCGGAGTATTCTGACAGTGTCTGGATTTTGAATATAAATCCAAAACGGCATGAATTCTACAGAGTTTCAAGAAATCTGTAGCGTCGATATGCCTCCCATGTTAGCGACCGGCTAAAACCATCCGCGGAAGGACGTTTAGCTAAAGTGCGACATGCGTTCATTCACGTCATTCCTCCCACTGCTTCTTGAAATCCAAGCTCTGCTATTTAACACATAGCTGACTGAGTCCATGGATTCCTACCTTTCCCAGGGCTATCTGTAAGTAAATGTATCCAACCCGAATGAAATTTGAACACTGTTCTAATTTCTTATTCTGAGCCACTATCCACTAAACTAAACGCATATCACGTTAGCTCACAAAAATGAAATTCTGTATTAGTCAGCCTTTCTGCAGATTTTTTCACTTTTAGCCAAATTTGTAAGCGCTGTCTGAAAAGTTAA
Source organism: Acanthosepion lycidas (assembly GCA_963932145.1). Classification (NCBI taxonomy): domain Eukaryota; kingdom Metazoa; phylum Mollusca; class Cephalopoda; order Sepiida; family Sepiidae; genus Acanthosepion; species Acanthosepion lycidas. The sequence goes on along the minus strand of OZ010593.1, from coordinate 14,417,705 downwards.
TCCTCGGGGCTCCAAGCAATAGTTAGCTTTTTGTTGCTTCTTTAGCTCTGGTCAAAGGACAGGATGAAAGACTGCCAGTGTCTAACAGTGAATCAGCGCATTGAATATTTCTAGTTGAGTTAAAAGACATGAAATTAATGTTTGTGCGATTTTGGCATAATTTTATTATTTCAATGTAACCAACATTAATTCTCTGCAGAATTTTGTTTCCTAGAAAAAAAAAAAAAAGAAAAAAATGAAAATTCTGAAGAACAGAAATGGTAATGCTAATACTAGCCGTTTTCATATCAGAAAAATTTCAACATTTTTCGAGCAGCCAGTGATACCGTTGACGTGTGTTAATAAAGATGGACATTTTGTTGATGCTTGTTACTGACATGAACACACGATTTATATTTAACGTAAAATATCACAAAATACGAAACACAAGAAGGAATAAAAACGGTTTTATAACATTATGATTTATATTAGGTTAGTGCAAAAATAATGACGTAATAATGTCGTTTTCTGACGTATTTTTAACGTCAAAAACGACATTATTACGTCATTATTTTTTGCACCAACCTAATATTTATTTTTTGTCTGTACATGCGTAGAAATTTTGGCGTTTTGTCCCTTTGACTGAATAAGACATCTTTATCTGAGCTCACAAAAGTTGAATGAAATATAATGCTGAAAAATGCTGAATAAACTATAGCTTTAGAAAAGTATTTCAAAGAGAAAAGTTCTTGCTTGTTTGGAAATGCTTTGTATATTTGTCATGTAGTTTGGAAAATTTCGTAGGTACGCGCATGCGTGAATGTACTTTTAACGTCTGATCGCACATGGTCGAGACCAGAAATCGTTAAGGTCACGTCTTCGCAGGAAAAGGAAAGAAGAGAGAAAGAGAAGCAAGCTCGTGCCTGCTATTTATAATTGATGTAATCACGTGACAGGATCGAAAGAACTTGGTGGGAAAGCCTGACTTGGAGACGCGCTAGAAACGCGGGTGGATTGCAACGCCAACTTGTGTGTTAGGTGAACAATTATTAGGTTGGTGCAAAGATAATGTCGGTTTTTGAAGTTAAAAAATACGTCAAAAACCGACATTATTTTTGCACCAACCTAATAGAAGTTGATATTTCCTGAAAATCTCTATCAAGCTGAATAGAATTCAACATTGCTAAGTGGTAGCGAGATGCTAAAATAATATCAGCTGTGAATTTATAAAATATGTATGTTAAAACTTTTTTTTCAGGAAGTTAGCGTTAACAAACTTATTGGTGTTTCCAGTATTGATGAGGGGGATTCTTAATCTTTTGTTTGAAATAGTTTGAAATGGTAACGTTTTAATTATGATCACATTATTAGAGAAAGACATAAATAAACAAGTCGTATGTTTTTAACCTAATAAATGAGCTCTTAATGACACGTTTGCACAGAATTAAGGAAATAGAAGTTACGATTGATCGACTGATTTGTGTGTTTCATGACATATCAACTTCTTATGGGTGATTTACTACCAAAATTTCATTTCCTTGGGAGCTTTGAAGTAATAAAAATGTTATTCTGCTTTCACTATTGGATTCATGGTTGATGATACACAGATTTTGTGCATATATGTGTTTCCGTCGACATGATTACTAGAGGTGGTGATAGTTAATTTATGTTGTAGTTTTGCAGAAGTTACATTTTAGAATACCATTTGATTTCTTCAAGAAATTGCTGGTTATTATATGGATTAATGTCATAAATGTTCTTTCATGATGGTTGTTTGGTTGATTTTCTTTAGCGACATCTCAGCGTCTATGGGTTATTCAATGCCGGAATCTACTTCGAAATCAATTGCATGGCTACAACTAGATAAAATGTATTGCTGGTCATTTTATAAAATTTTTTTCGTATTTTTATAATTTACTAGTGTTTTTTTTATTATTATTATTTTTTTATCTGGGTGTTGAATATTTGTCCATAGTTTAGATCCTAACAGGCCCTATAACCCCAGCTTATGACGGGTCTGCGAACACTAGCAATTATGAGGTGGTTCCACACTCCTCAGAATCGTCAATCTCCCGATCAGAGGCCTTGCTGTTGGATGTAGTTTATCGGCATACCCTGAACTACAGAGGAAAAAATGCTCTATTTGTTTCACATTAACTAAAAAGAATTACCACAGTAATTTTCCTAAATGTATTTCCTTCAGTTTGGCATAATTATTTACAGAAAGCATCTCGATTGGCATAGACAAATATTAAAACAGGTGTGAAAGCTTAATGAACGATAGCATCCCCTCCCAGTCTGCGTGACGGGGATGTAGGTTAATGTTACATTATTAAACAAAATGTGTTTTCTCCATCAGGCGTAGTAGCGCGAGGGAAAGTTATTTTCTAGATCTAAAAGAAAGCAATGATGAAAGGCAGAAAAAGAGGGAGATAAACGGAATTAGATAAAAATGAACACAGAACAAAAAAAAAAAAAAAAAAACAGCAAAAAACATCTTCAATACTTCTTATGAATTCAAGTTAAAAGGCAAACATGCAAAAAATACGAGGGTACCTCAAAAAGTATCACGTGACGACAATAGTACCAATTATAAATACGCATGAGCAGACGGCAGTGTAACAAAGCTAATGTTATAGCCGAAGTTCCGATAATTTTTTTTGGTGCTATTATAT
>OZ010593.1:14370051-14410051 GCA_963932145.1 Acanthosepion lycidas | reverse complement strand
ATCTTAATTCTTATTTAAGAAGCTTACTGTTCGCAAATTTCTACAAATGTGTAACATAGTGCCCATCGGATTTTCTATCCACTATCTCAAGCCGAGGTTCCTAAATGAACATAATGTCAGCTTAACACTAGACCACTAACTATCAATTAAAGTTACACCATTACTAACCATGGGTATATCACACGCGATTTTGAAAATATATAAAAAAAAAAAAAAAAAAAAAATTAAATATAAATCTTTATTTGAAATATTTTACATGCATCCATTTAAAACTTTATACTTTGAGTTTACATTAATAGTAACTGAAAAACATTTAGGTAAGAAAATCAGTACTGAAGTTTGTAATTAAAAATAGGAAAATTTGCGTTGGGTACCCATGTTTAATGTTCTAGGGTTAAGTAAGAAACATCAAAAAGCCTGTCAGATAACGAAAGCAGTTAAGTATTTTTTACTGTTTTAAACGATAAAAGTTCGAAGTGGTCAAATAGGAAAATTTCAATTCTGATTACGTCAGTGTAAATTCATTGGAAATGTTGATGCTATACTGTTTTAGTCTTGTCAGTTCTCTGACATTTCAGTCGGGGTTGCTATATACACCGACGGGGGAAATATCCAACGATCGACCTCTAGCTATGAGTTAATAGCTCTTGTATCAATAAATCAGTATTATTTCCAAAGAAAATACAATCTAAAATTATTTTCTGGCTTTAAATAACCTGCAAATGATTGATAAACCATAATAAAAACAAACCAATCAAAATACACATGGTTTCAGTTTTTCCCGACTAGATTTAGAAATTTGACGTTTACCTTTTACAATTCGAATTTTATTTTATTTTTTTAAATTTGAAGTTGATCTTTTACAATTTCGATATTGAAATTTGTAGGGTGGGCGTTAAATAGTGCAGAAAAAATGTGCAGATAGCACCACTGTATTTATTCCGTTTGTTTTTTTTTCTTTTTCCTTTGTTGGAAGATTATGCACGTATCCTGATGATCACATCCTATCCTTCAGCCTGAAATCAAACTGCAGTATTAGTTGTCTACGCCTGTCGTGTTTGTGCATCCGGGCATTTTAAGAAAAACTACGAAAGTAACCATGTTTCACAGAAGCCAACCCTGCAGCAGCATCTCTATTGAAATAAAGTGGAAAGATCAGAGTATGAGAGTTGACTGTAGGAGGATTGTTTAATAATGGGCAATGACAAAAATTATTTTGGTTCTGTTGCATCCTTGAAGAGGGTGACAAACAGACAAAGGTGGTACTAGAGTGCAAGCAACCGCAACTCGTTCGAAAGAAAAAAAAAAAAAGGTTTATTTTAAGAGAATACGCTACTGAAAGACAGGAATCAGTTAGCAAGGTAGTAATTCCCGAAGCAAGGATATTTGTCAACCGCCCCACGCGGTCAGATGTGACACAAGGCAGAATGTAAATTTAAATTCCCTGTAGACCCCCGTAAAAAACGGCGTCGGGTAGCCGTCTACCATTTCGTCTGGACAATTTAACTAGTGAATAGATCTGGAATCCGATTATCTAGGTATAAAGATAGTGAAAACAAGCTTCATCCAGTCCCCACTTTTTTCGGCCTTGTGCCATAATTGTATTAATTTACAATAAATATACATATTGTCATTATGACGTAGTCTATCAAACCGGAACTCTGAGTTCTGAATTTTTATAATAAATTACATTTATTGCGATGAACATGCACATAATCCACTTCAAGCTGGTCATCAAAAATGAAATTAACAGAGTTAATCAGTCGATATAAAAAATTAAAAAAAAAGAATCGTAAAAGGTAGCAATTAAGAAATGTGATTTGGAGAAATAACTAATTAGTTTTCAATGATTAATTTTTTGTACCGTTTATCAGTTAACAATATCATGAGGGATAAACCATTCTAACACTTCCTGGGGGGGGGGAGACCCGTATGCCTTCATTAAAATTGCACATAAAGATAATCTGTGAATGTGAGTAAAGTAACACTCATACTCGAGTGAAAGGAACAGCAACACGGGCGAAAGAAAGAGTGGTTTATTGTAAAAGAGAATACACTACTGAAAGACAAGGAATCGGTTAGCAGGCTAGTAATTCCCAAAGCAAGGATATTTACCTTACGTAGCCGCGAGGTAAGTTGTGGCACAAGGCCTTTTTCTAATGCGGGGCAAAACCGATCTTGTAGGCTCGGGAAAATTCCCTCCATAGACCCCGTATACACGGGGCCGAGTAGCTATCAACTACCCCAGAAGAGGCACTGCACTTCGGTATAACCTTGTCTGGGTTCAGCTCTACCCGAAGACAGATAGTTGGACCAGCATAGCTGGAGATGAATCTGCAACTAATTGCCGAAGCAAGGATATTTACGTTACCTCCCCGCGAAAAAAAAAAAAAAAAAAAATTCCCATATACACGGGGCCAGGTAGCTGTTTACTACTCTATACGAGATTCTGCAGAGAGTTCTTTCGACAAGCACAATATATATATATATATATATATAGAGAGAGAGATATGTGTGTGTGTATATATATATATATATATATAGAGAGAGAGAGAGAGAGATATGTGTGTGTGTGTGTATATATATATATATATACACACACACACACGATAGGGAAAGTGGGACACTTCATTACAACAGGTTCTGGGCATGTATATATATATATATATATATATATATATATATATATATATATATATATATATATATATATATATATATACACACACACACACACACCCCACTGTAAACTGACCATGTGTAACAAAGATGAGAAGAATCGAAATTATTAGGTTGGTGCAAAAATAATTTCGTTTTCTAAGATATGTTACTATGTGAGAAAACGAAATTATTTTTGCACCAACCTAATAAAAATTGTAACGTGACAATATTAGCATGTCTGAAGATAACGACCAAAATAGAAAATGACATAGTTAAAAAAAACAAAAAAGAAAAACATTATTTTTTAAGGTTATCGAGCAAAAAATAAGAGGAAATGAGTATTAGAAAGCGTGTGTCCATTGCTTAATCCTGTTTTGCATAGAAAACTAATTTGTTTCACATCTCGATAAAGATATGAACGAGGAAATAAGGAATGGATAAGAGACAGAATAAGAAGATACAGGAAAGACGTTTCGAATATGTAGAAATGTAAGATAATGGATAACTTAGTTTTTAACACCGCAAAATTATCCAATAAGCGAAATCTTATTTGCATCTCGGAAAAAAAAACAAAAAAACAGTAAAGTATGAAATCAAAAAGAGAAAAAAAAAGTAGATTTCTAAATGACCATTTTTATTATTATAATTATTATTAAAAATTGGAATAAAAAATGACTTATAAGACAACATTTTCTCATAACATTTTTCTTTTATTGTAATCTCAAAATCATTTTTTCATTTTCCTCCATGAAGCTATGTCTTTATTTTAACATAAGCTTTTCGTTTTTCAACGTTTTTCATTCTTTCATTCATCAATCTTGTCATTTTCTGTCAGATTTTTAAATATAGGTTCTTCTCGAATTGATATATTTTAAAATATCGATACCGCTTTTTACTATGTTTTAAAACTTTCACTTTTGAGAAAATGTTTTCTGCGCATTTTTTTTACGAAAAGATACACAAAATATCATTTAAACAGAAAGAAAACAGAAGGTATGCAGCGAAGTAGTATTTCGAAAGACTTGATAGATTAGGGTTTTACATACTGCTGTTTTTGAGGAATAGCAGAAAATTCTAATCTTAATTCGGTTCGTATGACTTAATACAGATTAAAGACCTGAAAAGGAAGCAATCCATTATCCGTGAAATCTTAGATGATCTCAGTTTTTTTTTTAATCTGTCCCTCAATCTGACTCGTAAGTATCAAACTTTCCAAATCCTTCCTTATTTACATTATTCGGACTATTATCCCCATTTTCATTGCCATATTCATAAAGTTTCGGCTATTGTACGCTCCGGTCTTCTTCGGGTAATTGGAATTTCGAAAAGAAACCTTTATTTCATCCACCAGGGTAGATTGTTCTAGTTCTACGTGGAATGCCTCTTCCGGATGTCACAGTTATTTCCTGTCACCAGCGAAACCTGAATACGGCAATGAAAACGAGTATAACAGTTTGAATAATGTAAATAGTCACAATACCTCATTTCAGAGATATAGATGTATCCTTTCTTAAAACGTGCCCCAGAAATTTAAACCGCTTCTTCATGGTCTTAAGTATAAGATTCCTTTGTGGTTCTATTTTTCCTAAAACCCTGTTGTTGCTCACCCGTATAGCCCATGGTATCCTCAGTCTAGAGAAGGATGATGATAATACTATGGACCGAATATATCAGTAACGAAAGTAATGAGGTTTTACGAACCATATTTCTGCTGCGTTAAATCTCTTCATCTTTGGAGAGATTGTCCATCATTCACTGCTATATAGAAAGACGGACGTCAAGTAACAGTTCTGTATTCTTTGTTTCCAATGAATTTATTTCCGTCTCAATACCCTTTTTATCTTTTAGAATGCATCTTTGGCCAGCCCAATACTTCCTCGGATCTCAGTTTCGCATTTTCCATTTTGTCCTCAGATAATTAAAATTTGTACTTGTTTGATTTTCAGAGGTCTTCGAAGAATCGTCCTAATTGATGATACTGAGTCTGATTGAGATTCTGGAGCACATTCAGGAAATAATGAAAGCTGCAATGGAATTTGCAATCAATTTGCAAGATGTAATTTGGACACAAACTGCCAAGGATGGTATTTATACACTGCTCAAGATTTTGACGTTCAAAGTCATTGATAAAAATAAATTTGTTTCCGCTCATTAGGAATTGAAGGGTCGCCTACTCACCGAACTCCAATCCAGAAGAGAATCTTGAGAACATGAAACGCTAGCGAGCACTAATGGTATTCCCCAGGATTAGTCATGCGAATAAAGGTATTTTGACTTCAAAATGACATCGGTGATCTGGGCTAAATCCTTGCAGATTTCATGTCTTCTAGTGTCAGGTCACCGATAAAAAAAAATAACATTTTCTTTTTGAATATTCATCAGTTTTTGCATTCTGAATTGCAAAGCAATAGCAGGCTTTCACGAAGACAGTGAATGCTGGACAATTATTCTGACAGATAAAATTGCCTGGTGTCAGCCATAAATACAGACTGATGTGGAGGTACAGGGACGATGCCTATTGTCTTCGCCTCTTGCCTACCAGTACGACGAGGACCAGTACATTACGGTTATCTGCTAGATGCTACTTCGAACAAATATATCCCTTTTCCGGGACGTATGATATAGTAAGGCAGATTCCTAGACATAGCCTAATTTACATAACAATCTGATATAACGAAAAGGCAGATGAGTATTCAGAAGTATAGTGGCATGGGAATTGATCACTATATGTGATTTTAAAATATTTCGGCGCGGTAAATTTCGTTAGAAGCAAAGGTTAGATTACTGATATGTGATGTAATATCAGTCAGAATACATCGCACTGAATGGTGGACAATCTCCTCATAGAGGAATAAGCGTTCACGCAAAAGAATTATGGTTCTACAGAAAGATGCTGAGAATACCTTGAGCTGATGTGAGCAACGAGATATTTTTAAGCACGATGAAAATAAATGTTACGCCGAAAAAGAGTTATCATTTATCGATGGCAGGAGCGACAGATCGAAACAGTGAATGACCTCCCGACTAGCTTTTGTAATTGGATGGCAAAAAAGTGCTATGATAAAAAGTTAGCACTAGAGAAAGTGGTTCATCTCCGACATGAAAACGGTTTATTCGGACGTGTCTCGCATGTAAAACATCCACGAAAGAGAAAATGCTAGTTATACGAGTCGTATATTTGAGAAAAAAAAAAAAAAAAAAAAAAAAAAAAAAGGCTCCCGGCTTCGATAAACTTTAGCGAGAATATCTTCAAAAATGTAAATTTTAACTGCTAGTCAATCTATATACCCCCCCTCTACTGCCACACTTGCGATACTCGCCGTTTACCCCCCTCTACTGCCACCCTTGCGGTACTCGCCGTTTTACCCCCCCCACATTGCCACACTTGCAATACTCGACGTTTCCCCCCCTACTGCCACACTTGCGATACTCGCCGTCCCCCCCCCACTGCCACACTTGCGATACTCGCCGTTTCCCCCCCACTGCCACACTTGCGATACTCGCCCCCCCCCCACTGCCACACTTGCGATACTCGCCCCCCCATTGCCACACTTGCAATACTCGACGTTTTCCCCCCTACTGCCACACTTGCGATACTCGCCCCCCCACTGCCACACTTGCAATACTCGCTGTTCCCCCCCTACTGCCACACTTGCGATACTCGCCCCCCCCCCCACTGCCACACTTGCGATACTCGCCGTTTCCCCCCCACTGCCACACTTGCGATACTCGCCTTTTTGTCCCCATTATATACAGCCATCTCTCCCCAGTTATCATTGACGTACGCGATGAAGAGTGTTAATTATTTGGGCCTGTTTCTCCTAAAAAATCGTTGGTTCTTATCCGCTTAGGAATGACTGAAAAACAATTCCCTCCCCTCTCAAATTCATAGGCAGAAACACAAATGCATGCAGAGATTTCTTCCTAAACAATAAAATAAGCTAGTTCTCGGTTTCATCCGACGCAGTCCCGGTCTGTCTTGTCTTGAAGTCAGAACGCTACGTTCATCCGAATTCGCGCTTGTGTTTCAACCCCAATTCTTAGTTTGTGAAAATTTTGTTATTTTGCTTAGCATATATCTTTTGTTTGCCATAGATTAGTTTTTTTACCCTGTTCTTTTCCTTTTCTTGTTATTGCTTTTTATTTTTTTCATTTTTTTTTTTTTTACAAACCAGAATACACTGACTACAAAAAGCAAAATATCACTACGTGCTACAAACGATTTGAGGATTTTTATTATCCGCCACGTCTTGAAGGGACCCGGCACATATAAGATGATCTGTATTTTAAACAGAATATGTTTTAAGGATTTTTCGATAGAGGCAATAAACTTTACATGATTACTAAAGGTCTAAAAAGTGGTTTGTGCAGTATTACCCCACGATGCTGCAGACAAAATATCGATTTAAGAAGTAATGGCTTTCTAACGTTTCTATATATAGCAGTATTATTGTCATTGTCAGGTGATATACGAAATTCTCCTCTCGTATTTTCTGTCCTCATACATGGCTTCCTCTGAACTGTTACATTTTTAAAATACTCCTTTGTGTCATTGTAGCACTGGCTTTTTTAAAAGTCTGCTTATTTCTTTTCAATAAGGTTTCTTGTAGCATTCATTGCTACCCTTGACATCAGTCAGTCCTGTTAGCGTTAACTTCTACAAGCTTTTCTCATTATGCGTGTCGGAACTTTTAGGCGTCTCTTCTTGAATGTTTCAACACATACTATGTTGTGTCTATTCTCCTTAAAACTTTTTTTTCGTCTTTCACAATGCTCTCCTCACTGAAGTGTCAATTACATCGAGTATTTTAGAAATATACAGAGATGCTAAAATTCTGGGATATCAATTTATAATGGTAGTTTTTGGGTGGCACCACGTTACCTTAACCTAATGAAAATTTCAAGAACTCTTGTGGAAAAATTGACGGTTCAGGTGGGATGAATAAGGTACTTACCTGGGTGGTTGTTCTGGCCGATAAAAGCTGTTACCTTTTTTTATCATTTTTTTTTTATAGTTACAAAATCCCGTGTCTTATCACGTGATCACTGAAGTGGTTATAAAGGAAATGTTTTTTACCTTTTTTTTTTTACCCTTTGTTAATACTACTAAAGTTACCTGACGGAGAAGCTAAAACGCGGAAGTAGATATTTTTCGCAAGTTAAGGTAGGTATCTTTTTGCTCATTTTCCCAGCCTGCACAGTTACATTTTTCTCCTTGAGTTGGGATTTTTTTCGACACTATCAGTCGTATATTATTTTTTTTTAAATCATTTCCCTCCGAGGAAAGACGAAAATGCACGAGGTTACAAGGAATTAAATTGAAAGAGAAGACTGAAAATTGGAAGGATTGAGGAAAGAACAAATGAACGGGATTTAAGACAGAAGATGGCGATTGACGTTGCATTTAAATTTTTGAAGATTATAATCAGAGAAGCAAATAAACGGGAGGGAGTCCCGCTGGCGGGAAGTGCGAGAAAAGAAACTTTTGATGTAGAAAGGCAGTAGGATTTAGCTATTTCAACTGTAAAAGGGTGGGACCTAGATGTCAATATAGTAGCACACTTAAATTCATTTAGCCGGGTCACCAAGTAAAAAAAGCTTATCAGAACATACCTGGTGAGTCAGTGTAAACCGTGCGGCGCTAGAACGAGGAATGATAGTCGATGAGAGTATGTAACATTCTATTTGTTTAACTGTGAGGCTATATAAAATACCTCGATCTACAGAGTCATGGGATTCTTTATGAAAGGCATTGATAATATCTGTGGAAAACGTGTACGGATCCTCAAATATTGGGTTAAGGATATTTTCCGCAGAAGCCAACAGTTGGCAGTAACGAATGTTTCACTCATATTCGATAGGAGATTCAGAAGATATTGTAACGCTGAAATTTTAAGTTAAAGCGGACTTGGAGCGAGAAAGGCGAGGGTGGGGAGAGAGAGAGTCGGGACGAGAGAGAGAGATCTAATGGAACCGGGACGAGAGAGAGAGAGAGAGAGATCTAATGGAACCGGGACGAGAGAGAGAGAGAGAGAGATCTAATGGAACCGGGACGAGAGAGAGAGAGAGAGAGAGATCTAATGGAACCGGGACGAGAGAGAGAGAGAGAGAGATCTAATGGAACCGGGACGAGAGAGAGAGAGAGAGAGAGATCTAATGGAACCGGGACGAGAGAGAGAGAGAGAGAGAGATCTAATGGAACCGGGACGAGAGAGAGAGAGATCTAATGGAACCGGGACGAGAGAGAGAGAGAGAGAGATCTAATGGAACCGGGACGAGAGAGAGAGAGAGAGAGATCTAATGGAACCGGGACGAGAGAGAGAGAGAGAGAGATCTAATGGAACCGGGACGAGAGAGAGAGAGAGAGAGATCTAATGGAACCGGGACGAGAGAGAGAGAGAGATCTAATGGAACCGGGACGAGAGAGAGAGAGAGAGAGAGATCTAATGGAACCGGGACGAGAGAGAGAGAGAGAGAGAGATCTAATGGAACCGGGACGAGAGAGAGAGAGAGAGAGAGATCTAATGGAACCGGGACGAGAGAGAGAGAGAGAGAGAGATCTAATAGAACCGGGACGAGAGAGAGAGAGAGAGAGATCTAATAGAACCGGGACGAGAGAGAGAGAGAGAGAGATCTAATAGAACCGGGACGAGAGAGAGAGAGAGAGAGATCTAATAGAACCGGGACGAGAGAGAGAGAGAGAGAGAGAGATCTAATGGAACCGGGACGAGAGAGAGAGAGAGAGAGAGAGATCTAATGGAACCGGGACGAGAGAGAGAGAGAGAGAGAGATCTAATGGAACCGGGACGAGAGAGAGAGAGAGAGAGAGATCTAATGGAACCGGGACGAGAGAGAGAGAGAGAGAGAGATCTAATGGAACCGGGACGAGAGAGAGAGAGAGAGAGAGATCTAATGGAACCGGGACGAGAGAGAGAGAGAGATCTAATGGAACCGGGACGAGAGAGAGAGAGAGAGATCTAATGGAACCGGGACGAGAGAGAGAGAGAGAGAGATCTAATGGAACCGGGACGAGAGAGAGAGAGAGAGATCTAATGGAACCGGGACGAGAGAGAGAGAGAGAGATCTAATGGAACCGGGACGAGAGAGAGAGAGAGAGATCTAATGGAACCGGGACGAGAGAGAGAGAGAGAGAGAGAGAGAGAGAGAGATCTAATGGAACCGGGACGAGAGAGAGAGAGAGAGAGAGAGAGAGAGAGATCTAATGGAACCGGGACGAGAGAGAGAGAGAGAGAGAGAGAGAGATCTAATGGAACCGGGACGAGAGAGAGAGAGAGAGAGAGAGAGAGATCTAATGGAACCGGGACGAGAGAGAGAGAGAGAGAGAGAGAGAGATCTAATGGAACCGGGACGAGAGAGAGAGAGAGAGAGAGAGAGAGATCTAATGGAACCGGGACGAGAGAGAGAGAGAGAGAGAGAGATCTAATGGAACCGAGACGAGAGAGAGAGAGAGAGAGAGAGAGAGATCTAATGGAACCGGGACGAGAGAGAGAGAGAGAGAGAGAGATCTAATGGAACCGAGACGAGAGAGAGAGAGAGAGAGAGAGAGATCTAATGGAACCGTGACGAGAGAGAGAGAGAGAGAGATCTAATGGAACCGGGACGAGAGAGAGAGAGAGAGAGAGATCTAATGGAACCGGGACGAGAGAGAGAGAGAGAGAGAGATCTAATGGAACCGGGACGAGAGAGAGAGAGAGAGAGAGAGATCTAATGGAACCGGGACGAGAGAGAGAGAGAGAGAGAGAGATCTAATGGAACCGGGACGAGAGAGAGAGAGAGAGAGAGATCTAATGGAACCGGGACGAGAGAGAGAGAGAGAGAGAGAGAGAGATCTAATGGAACCGGGACGAGAGAGAGAGAGAGAGAGAGAGAGAGAGATCTAATGGAACCGGGACGAGAGAGAGAGAGAGAGAGAGATCTAATGGAACCGGGACGAGAGAGAGAGAGAGAGAGAGAGATCTAATGGAACCGGGACGAGAGAGAGAGAGAGATCTAATGGAACCGGGACGAGAGAGAGAGAGAGATCTAATGGAACCGGGACGAGAGAGAGAGAGAGATCTAATGGAACCGGGACGAGAGAGAGAGAGAGATCTAATGGAACCGGGACGAGAGAGAGAGAGAGATCTAATGGAACCGGGACGAGAGAGAGAGAGAGATCTAATGGAACCGGGACGAGAGAGAGAGAGAGAGAGAGAGATCTAATGGAACCGGGACGAGAGAGAGAGAGAGAGAGAGAGATCTAATGGAACCGGGACGAGAGAGAGAGAGAGAGAGAGAGAGATCTAATGGAACCGGGACGAGAGAGAGAGAGAGAGAGAGAGATCTAATGGAACCGGGACGAGAGAGAGAGAGAGAGAGAGAGAGAGAGAGAGAGAGATCTAATGGAACCGGGACGAGAGAGAGAGAGAGAGAGATCTAATGGAACCGGGACGAGAGAGAGAGAGAGAGAGATCTAATGGAACCGGGACGAGAGAGAGAGAGAGAGAGAGAGATCTAATGGAACCGGGACGAGAGAGAGAGAGAGAGAGATCTAATGGAACCGGGACGAGAGAGAGAGAGAGAGAGATCTAATGGAACCGGGACGAGAGAGAGAGAGAGAGAGAGATCTAATGGAACCGGGACGAGAGAGAGAGATCTAATGGAACCGGGACGAGAGAGAGAGAGATCTAATGGAACCGGGACGAGAGAGAGAGAGATCTAATGGAACCGGGACGAGAGAGAGAGAGATCTAATGGAACCGGGACGAGAGAGAGAGAGATCTAATGGAACCGGGACGAGAGAGAGAGAGATCTAATGGAACCGGGACGAGAGAGAGAGAGAGAGCGAATGGCGAGCGGGATGAGAAGTGTGGCGAGAGTTGCAGATAGAAAAGAGCCGGTAGAGAAAAGATTCCAATACTGTCAGATATGTTTTCTATTATGTTGCACTCCTGAGTAGAATGACAGCGATAATGTAAAAACCGATAACAGAATGCAACAAAGACATTCAAAAACACTTGAAATAATCATTCAACGTCTCAAGAGACGATTTCGTTGCCATTGGAAGATGTTAACACCAAAGCGATGCGTATGTACCCAAGAAGGTTTTTGATAAAGAGATAAGCTTTAAATATACGATTGGTTCAAGTGGTGAAATTAGTTTCAGAAATGTCTAAGTTGTCTGGAGAATTTTTCAAGAGAAACTATTCCACACTACAGAAATTGTAAGAATATCACGAATATTGGAGGAAAAAAGTTAATTGTCAGAAGTTTATTTTTATTCTTGTAGAATGGTCATGGTTAAACATAAAATAATTTGCAGAACTACCCCAACAGACAGACAATTGACAAATATTGCAATAAGAAATAATAACAAAAAGGAAAAGAAAAGAGTAAAAATTAATCTATAGTAAGCAAAAGATATATGCTAAGCAAAATGGCAAAATTTTCACAAACTAAGAATTGAGGTTTAAACACGAGAGATAATTCGGATGAAAGCAGCACACTGACTTCAAGACAAGACAGATGCGGACTGTGTCAGATGAAACGGAGAACTAGTATATTTTATTGTTTAGGAAGAAATCTCTGTATGCATTTTCTGCCTATGAATCTGGGAGGGGGCGAGAATTGTTCAGTCGTTCCTAAGCGGATTAGAAACAACAATTTTTAAGGAGAAAAAGGGTGCAAATAATTATCACTATCGTGTACGTCAACGAAATCTGGGGAAACAGTTGGCTGTATATGAAGCATAATGTAGCCTCTGTGTTGCTCACTGAAACACATATATTGTCACGAATTCATGCCTGATATGTCGCTGAAAATAACCCAATATTATGCAACTGTTCAACAGAGCAGCCTCTCCAAGTGTGAGGCGTTGTGCGTATGTCAAGTGCTAAATTAATACCAATTATATCAGCACTATATATTGAAGGTATGCTTGTAATTCTTTTCCGTTGTTTATTCTGTTTTAGTATGGCAGCACATGCTACTCCATTTTCGCTCTCTCTCTCTATATATATCTATATATATATATATATATATATATATATATATATATTGTCCGAGTGGTTATTTTTAATATTCAGTATTTCACACTGGTATAAAATAGGGTTTGTTTCGAATTTTGGATATCTTTTAAGGTCGAAAATTATTTTAGTTTACTTTATGATCCAAAGGGATTGGGATGAAATAGTTGTTTTGTTAATTTGTTTTGTATCCATCTGGTTTTCTCCCGTGATGTTTTTCATGTGTAAACTGAAAGGTTTGATGGATTTTTCTTTTTTCTTGGAAAACTCATGTCTTGTAGTCGGAAAGCATTGGTCACTTTCGCAAGAGCCATCTATTTTCTAGTTATTAGGTCGGTGCAAAAATAATGTCGTTTTCTCACATATGTTACTATGCGAGAAAACGACATTATTTTTGCACCAACCTTAATCCAGAAACAGATTAAGGTCACATCTATTAAATCTATTGCTGAATACGTGCCTGTTGCTGGGTGTAGGTATGTGCTTGATTCATTTTCACATATGCGTAACTCATTATTTTGTTTAATACCGATTTTATTATCTTGCCCTTTCTGTCAGTTTACTCGTTTCCCCAGATCTCATTATGACTGTTGAAGTCCACCATTATAATAAAGGGTTTTGGTAGTTGTGATATCAAATTGTTTAGCTCCCATTTTTTGAGTTATTCACTTGGGGAATATTTAGTGAACACACATTGTTTTGTGGAGGGTTGCTGATATAACCGCTGCTTGAATATTGGTATTTAGTGTGATTTCTCTGTGCAGGATATTGTTAACGAGTACCGATGATCCGTCACAAAGTCTATCAGCGTGATGTTTAATATAATTGTACGAGTTTTTGATATTGACTATTGTTTTTGAGATGTGTTTCTTGAAGGCATATGATTGCTGGGCAGTATTTTGTTATAAAAAGCAATAATACAGAGCGATTGATTATTGCTCCTCCGATATCCCATTGGATGATTTTATTGTACATATAGACCCCAAAAATTAAAATTATGTGTCTTTTTTATTTTGTTTTAAGATTTCTTTTTACCTTGTTGGTAAAGGCTCCGCAACCTCTTTTTTTCCAATAGATTATGCCTGTTTTTAAGCTCCACAGGAGCCGCTTGGCCTTTTGACTGGCCCGATTATTTCACTAGGGATTTATTCCTCTTTGGGAAGGTCTTTGTTACACTTTTTCCATTGTTTAGCACGCATGCTGAGGGACGGATGGGAGATCTTTGATGTTTTCGTTTAGAGATCGTCTTCGCAGGAGAATGCGGTTTGTTTTCATCTTTCGTTTCATCGTCCTTTTCCGGCTCCTGTGATTCCTCTTGAGCTCCATAAGTCTTTCTAATGTGTTCTTTAAAATTTGGCCACTCATTTGTAGTCAAAAGCAGTAATTTGTCTATCAGTTCACGGTATTTGTTTTCTTGAGTTTTTGTTCGTTTTTGGCATTACACAGGCATACAACTGCGCCCCCATATAGGAGTCGACAATCCTCCTAGCCTCTCGGAAGGACATATCTTTTTTTATTAATTTTCACCACGTCTGTTTCTTTCCCATAAACTTCACAATCTCTAGAGAATGCACGGTGGTTCTCATTACAATAGGCGCATCTCCTTTCTCTCCAGGATTCCTCTTCCATAAGGGGCTGGGTTCGTTTCTGCGCATTTGCCACAGACCTGTTGTCCTCGGCATATGTCTTTGAGGTGTCCAAATCTCTGGCATTCAAAACACAGCAAGAGAGCTGGTACAGAGTTCCACTCTTTCAACCGTGAAACCTATTTTGGAATCAATCGACTGTGAGCAAATTAAAACATTCCAGGCCGGATCTGGACCCGAAATCCTTACATTTAGGAATCCCAAATTTTGATTATTGCAATTGTTTTCGGCAATTTTGTGCGACGATTTTTTTATTATAACTATTTGTTAAGGAATAATGGCAATTAATTGCGAAATCTAGTGAAAGTCACCTATGAAATGAATTAAATTATATGGAAAGTAAAGACCTACGTGCATCAAATTGTCTTTAAATTAAGTAGCGGCAAAAGAATTATCGCTGGACGTTTGAAAGGCAAGCTTAAATATTAATACAATACTTAAATGCAGCGATCTGAGGTTTGTTGCCTATCGCATCTACTGCGATTGTGATGAAAGGCCAAAGACCATCCGTAGGAACAAGGGTAAATGCTGCCCGACAGGGTGGATTAAAATCTCTCTCTCTCTCTATAAATATATATATATAAGCCCAATTATATTGTTGGTAAAACAACTGGAACATTTATCAACAGTTAGGGGGTATGCAATTAAAAATAAGCTCAACAGAGTACACTTGAGAATAGTGTTTTTGGAATTTTATTCCGTCTAAACCAATCATATATATATATATATATATATATATATATATATATATATGTGTGTGTGTGTGTTAAGCTATGGCAAAATTGTACTGTTATGCTATACTCATGTGTAGAATTGCTCAATATCTAGGGTAAAGCGGGTATAAATACAAAAGTGGACATTAAAGTTAAGACTGAGTTGAGAAAATATTTGCCTTCTAAAAATTTGAAAAATTTTTCAGGATCCAGAACACCACTTTTTTAATAAACATTATTTGCCAAGCCATAACTGTGTTTTATACCTTACATGTGAAATAATCAGAAATACATTATTCTGAAATATCTTGGATGATTGCTAAGATTTCAACTGTAATCAAGAAAGTAGTAACTTTCAGCATGAGCAACGATGACGCCTTAAAGAAAAAGGCAGGATAAAGGACGCTTATTCCGACAATCAGAAAGAGGTAGGTGAAACTTATGACACAGAATGAGAAAAAAAAAAATGGACAATCACTGAACATATTGAAGGCAACGGCGGACAAAATGAAACAATGAGAACTCTACCTAAGTTTTTGTAAATCGCTGGCAGAACATATGAAAGTGACGCATAGAAAGAAAAAAAAGATAAACATTGCTAAGTTTAATAAAGGATAGGGATTTGTGGGGACCCATGATCAACCCCATCCTGAAAGGACATGGTATAAAGATACAAAGAAGATTACTGAAAAGGGCAACGGTTCACCCTATATCCGCCTACGTTTTTTCGTATGTCTAAAGTATAATTATAAAATATAATTTTGCAAAGGATATTTCTCGGAAATATGTTGGGAAATTTCCAAATATTATTCTGCATTCATTAAAATAGGGTTGATTGTTTTTAATGGTTTATCAACACATTGGGTTTGGTTTCTTTTGTTTTACGGCATATTAAACAATGGCTTATTTAATGCTGAAAAGGTTTTTTTTTCTGCTAATATCTTTTTTTCAAATATGTATTGCTGATACTAATTTTTTAAAAGTAATTCTGGTTTTAAAATCTATTTTTACACTTACATAGTGTTTTGAGTTGGGTTGTGGGGTCAACTATTTGTGCATAGCTGGGACCCTAACAGGTGAAACCACCACAGTACAGGGTGGACATAGCAACACCAGCAATTAAGAGGTGGTTCCACACTCCTTAAAACCACATAATCAGAGGCATTGCTGTTGGACATAGTTTATTGTCATATCCAGGACGCATAAACACATTGGGGGTTATTTAAACCGGAAACGATAGTATGTATAACTCCTTTTTTTTTTCCATGAGCTAATATTGTATTAACAATGTTTTTTAAAATATTAATAATTTCTGCTGTTACAAGTTTTTCTTCTTAACCTATATCTAGGAGTAGTTGGATTCATACCATTTTCAAAGGTATTTGCGTTTAAGACTATTGAATTCGAACTCCTGACGTTTCTATGTCGAGACTATGAATTAAACCAATAACAAGAAATTACGAATTTTAAAACAAATGGTCATTAGTATCTCTATATCTCCGAGATGTGTTATGTACACTATTTACATTATTCGGACTATTGTCCTAATCTTTGTTGCCATTTTTAATATTTATCATACCGTTTCAGGTTGTTGGAATGTCGAACTGAACCTCTTCATTTCGCTCACTGGGGTAAACTGTTCTAGTTCTACGTGCCATATTTAATGGATGTCAGTTATCAGCTATCTCGCGTTAATTCCGCTCTCCAAGTTCTCCACTGCCTTAAACGGATATTGAACTCACACTCTTTGAAACTTGTCCCTGGACGTAACTAACGCATGTATCCACTGTGTCATGTGTCCTTAAGGACATTGTGTATGAATTTCTGGGTATTATAAAACTAATGTCATCAGCCAGCATTTTTTTTTTTTACCAGTGTTCATATTGCAATTTTGTTCTTATCACTTTTCTGACACTCATTATTGGCTCCCATATTGTATTCATTTCTAAGCTTGGTCGGCTCATGTGATTTTTGTGTCGTAGCATATATGCTGATTCCTTAAGTTTACAAATTTTCCAATGGTGTTCTTTTTCTATGATCTCAACTCGCAGCTGCGGACAGAAATATAAAGGGGAGACAGGCCGCCCCCTTAAGGTAAGGCTTCAAGAACACCAGAAACATGTAACACGAGGAGATTTGGAAACATCAGAGGTGCCTGACCACATATGGAGAGAAAAGAGAGATCACCACCCTTTATGGGATCAGGTTGAGATTGATTGGAGTGAGTTCAATACCCGGTTAAGACAGTGGAGAAACGAAACGTTGTAATGAATATGACGACAAAGACGAATAATGTAAATAGTGTACAAATGATCATTATATAGAAACAAATTTTCGACATTTCGAACACACGCCAAGAAGATATGAATCAGTGACCAAAATTCGCTTTCGTAAGATATATCCCCGCGTAATTACGTTGAATTTGAATACACATGCTTATTGTGAAGAAAAAGAGAATGTAAATCCTAACCGAAACGAATAAATATATTTAAAATCACGTAAGGTGTAGTCTTCAACTGTCAGGTTTATCTGACAATGAATGATTCTAATGCAACTCACAAGTCAACAACATTACTGAATGATGAAAAACCTGAGAGACAGGGGATCAAAGACGATATTTAGTGCTTAATATTCGATCCACAGCTTAATTACGAGTGTAAAGCCTTAATTGCAATCGATGCAAAAGCAATAGATTAAAGCCCAAATCATGCAAATTGGACCGAAGATGTTCCCATATTCTAAATAGTCGATGCATGGCGCCGATGGCTGAATATTAATTAGGAAAGATCAACGGTGGTCGTTTTTGAATCAGGAAAATTTTCGCAACAGTTTGAACAGGAATGTAATTGTGGGATCAGTGTTAATAGGAACAAAGAAAAATTATTCAAGATCATTATGCCAGTGGGAATAGAGAACAGAGTTATTAGGTTGGTGCAAAAATAATGACGTAATATTTTCATGACGCTATTTAAAATCTCTGACAAATAACAGAGATAATCCTACATTACGTATGCTGCGAAAAATGTTATGCTGTTTGATTATTATAAAAATATCAAAATGAGGGAAACGCTTAAGTATTTTCTTTACGGATTTCGCTTTAAAATAAAATAAAATGGTGTTTAAGGGGCAAGTCTAATCCTGACCCCCGCCATTTGTCATTCCTTTTCATGTTTCATTTTTATGGCGTATTTTGACAATTTTTGCTCAAAACTGTTACCGTAATTTCTTAAATTCTCGTATTATTTGCATAATTCAAGAAATGAATCTGAACACAAAGATATTAAATTTATATCAAAGAGAAAAATTATGACAGACTAACAGTAGAGCCCGGGGATGTGTAACAGTAAGAGATAAATCAATTATCGACCATTATAAAGACTGAAAAATAAAATTGACAAAGATTATTTTTTTAAGGTTGACGGACACGCATGTCTTAATTAGTTTTTTTTTTACGAATTTGTCAAACCCAAACTAAAAAAAAAACATTGTTTTCAATCGTTATGAGTCTACCGATTGAATAGAATTTTATTATAAACGATTGTCTTTTAAATAGAATATTTAAATCATTCTGAAAGTAAATATAAAGAAGAAAGTGTGCAAGACAATAAGAAACTACCTGCCCCAAAAAAGGGAAGTTTTGTTTAAATCGTTTGAAAAATGTAGGAATTCCTATCCCATATATAAACGAACACACGCACAAACAACCTGGGTTTTATAATAAGTAAAACTCGATATGAGTTGTCTCCCTTTCATTCTCGCGACAGCGATGCCTATTAATCGTGTATCAAATTGATTGCGTGCAAAAACAATTGTGTTTTTCCAATTTTTGGCACTGTCAAAACCACCGCAAGGTAATTTTACGTAGTCCTGTGAAGTTTTGTTGAAATCGATTGAAAAGTGTAGGAAATCCGATCTAATATATAAACGAACAGACACACACACGTTGGGTTTTATAATAAGTATGATTAATTAACACATTAAAATGTATTACAGATTAGGTGTAGTTAGCACCTTCTCTTGAAAATAGGAAAGTGAGTTTTGAAACGAAAGTAAGAAAAAAAAAAAAAAAAAAATCACGCAAGGGATAAAAGTCCGATTCATTTATATACTTTAATAACGTTAAAAATTAAATACCTAATGAAATATATGTTACTAGCAGCCATACCCAGCAGGTAGATCAGAAAAAGCGTTCAATTAGAATGGAACAAAAACAGCATCATGTTTAAATGTAACAGAGTCTATCTTTAATTACTTTAAAGTATTTTTATAAAACAAAAAACAAAAAACAAAACAGCATTTTGAATTAATGCAGTTACTGACATAACAGAAGTAGATTGTATTTATTCAAGTTAACCAAGGACATGAAGGGGTAAAACAGGCAGCATGAAGACCCACTCCAGGAGTTTTGAAATTTAAATTGTCAGTGTGCTACCAGGGATGTAAAAGTGTATATTTATAACGCAATTGTTAAGTTTGAGGAAAATTGGTCGAAAGATCAACGAAAAATAAGAAACCGGTTTAAATCGCCATTTTTCGCTATTTACGCGAGTGTTCATTATATGGGTGGATTCAGTTATCAAGTTAAATGACTGTTAAACAAACAACTTATTGTTGCCTACAATTGAGTGATGTTTGTCTGACTGCTTGAGAATTGAGGCAGTTTAAAATTTGTGTTGAAATTGATTTTTCGTTTTTCGCTAAACGGAGTGGTGTAGAAATCAAAATGAAGTATCGATGAGCTCGTCATAATGTAAGTAACCTACATACCCAGTTTGAACGAAATCGAAGGAAAAAAGTTGAATTCATCCATTTTTGATCGGCTTTATTAATGATTTTTAAAAAATATCGATTTTCCCGCTAAGAACCTATCTCTTACATCGTACAATTTATGAAGTAAGGTTTAGTCGAAATCGGTTGGATGAATGTCGAATGAAATTGTATCACACAGACAAAAATCCATAATCGGAATTATGGTAAAATATTTAAAAAAAAAAATGAAAAATGTATATAATATATATATATATATATATATATATATATGTGTGTGTGTGTGTGTGTGTGTGTATTTCGGTTGCAATCACTCCTTTATACAACTTTCATTAAAAACGATTGACAAGTTACATCTGTTAAGTCTCATTTAATTTTTCCTGTTTTCATAAATTTCGTTCTGGACAAATCGTATCGAAATTGTCCAAAAATAATAAAAAAAAAAAAAAAAAGAGAAAAATTCAACACTCAATACTATGAACACGTTTACCAAGTGTTGACCCTTTTTCTAAAAAAAAGAATATCCCTATAATTTTATATATATATATATATATATATATATATATATAATAATAAAAAGGGTTAAACACCAATATTCCATGGTCATAATTTATTCCATTGGAATCGTAAATACGATCCAATTCATCAGACCTACAAATTCAAAAAGAAAACAGAAAAAAAACCTACTCCGGAAATAAAAATAGAATTTAGAGAGAGTGTAATTATGAGAGTGTGGGACGAATGTTAGTTCATAAGAGAGGGGTAATATAGGATTGAATTTAACATTTTTTTTTTTTTTTTTATAAAACTTGGTGTGGGTGGAAGGGGAAAAAATGATTGTTGTCGGATGTCTAACACAGTAAAGATACATTTCGTGGTGACATACACACACCATGGCCGATCAAATCTTAAAGAAGGAGGGAGAGGTAAGGAAGGAAGTGTTGGGGAAGAAAGATGGGGCGGGTGAAATTAAAATTGAAAGGGACGCTGTGTAATTGAGAAAATTTGACAAAAATATCGACCACAGGTTACAAATCAAATATAAACAATAAATATGACGATTATCTAATCTAGCGAGGACCTATATTTTTATGTTCAAAACGCATGCAAATACACACATACACAATAACTTGTACACGTATATACATACACATCGCCGTGTACCTACATACACACACACACACATATATATATATATATATTAAAGAATCCATACATCCACTTAAATGTAAAACTAAAATCATCCTTGACATAGCCGAAAACGCTCGGACATGCACAACATTATATTATATATATAAATAAATTAAATTAATAATTGGATTATATCTTGAAACTTTATTATATTTGCGTCAATGCAACTTAAATAATTTATCCATAACAACAATTATAGATATATATATATTACATACACACACATACATCAACATTCACACACAAGAGAATGTAATTTAGCAGGCAGTAAGAAAGAAAATGTAGACAAGTTTCGTTTGTATTAACTTGCCTGTTATGCGAATATCTGAAATGTGCTGTTTTCAAAGCTTATTACATATTTATAAACATGGAAGTTATAAAACCTATTTCTTCTTAAAGCGCTAACGAACCGTCGTGAATCGAATCTGATTGCTATCAGAAGGCGACATAATGGCACATTTAACGAGAGAGAAAAAAAAAATCGCTCAGTGAAGTAACGTTTTTCTTTCATCAGTTAATCTTTCCGGCTCTAAGAACAGTATAAAAAAAAATATAACGTTTTTCTTCATTTTCATCATACCACTGTATATTTTCCCGATTACAAAATCTACCTGCAGATATTTCACAATCTGTGACAGAATATCAATGTTTAGCAAGACTAACTGAACGCATCGATATAACAGGAATTTTGCCAGTCAACAAAATCTTGCACATCTGCGGTGGACCCCAATAAAGACGCATTTTAAACCTCACCAGGTGTTCTAAAACGATGAAATGGGATCCTCAGTTTATTTAATCTTCTCCTAGACAAGCTCTTAAACTTTGTTCATTCATGACAAGCTTTTTCTCGACCCTAGGTATTAACCAACTACACTAGAAATACATCCGTTGTTACTGCCCTAGTCGGCAACGACGCCACACGCGCGTTTTATTACCACAGCGCATCATGTTATATATTGGACATTTGAAAAATAACAGAAACGGAAATTTAAGGTTTTTAATTTAATTTTCGCGACCCCAGAATCTAGCGTCGCGTCCCCAAAATATTAAGAAGCGTTATCCTAGATTATGTTATGCGCCTTTACGAACAAATGTCAAGAGATAAGTACTGTTCATTTAATCATTCTATACCACATTCCAAACAAATCTACCAGCAGAAGACAACGATTCAGCTATGCTAACGTGGCTACACTCATAGCCGGGAGGTTCACGCCGATGACATGGGTATCCATCACTGTCATAGGAATTAATACTGAACAAAAAAAAAAAAAAAAAATCCTCTACCAAACGTTTCACGCAATAGGACTTAAAACAAATATTTCCAAAACAAAAACTACGATCTAAAATTAGAATGAAAGCAGTGATGGCAATTAATTCAATTATAATGGTGAAGGGTTGTTGAATCAAAATATTCATAATAATGGAACGCAAGAAATGGTGCAAACCATGGTCTTCAAACGATGATACTCAGGCTTTACATTCAGATTTCTCCTTCTCCAATGCTTTCCAATCACGTCTAGCAAGCAGAGCCTGTACTATTATTAAACCCATAGCTAGTGCACGACGGAATGGATTCAACCCTTCCCCAAGGATATTTGGATATCAGTATAAGTAATGAAGGCGACCTCCCTACAATTTCTCATACCATCATAATTCACTCAGTCACTAAAATGAATGCAATTATTTTTTTCTTTTTTTTATGCTACCATTATGTATGTTCACATTACAAAATTTTCCTCTATTATTTCGCATTCTATGAGAAAATATCAATATTTAAAAGTTTCGCTATCTGATATTGTTAATATTCAAGGTTTATAAAATTAAATAAGGCATTCAGATTTAACCCCGTCAATGTAATTCAGGGACGCCACATATTCAAATTAAAACATTTTAATCTACTTGAATATATATTTCAATATCGTTACAAAGTTTCAAAATAGCCATGGTTACTGGGTGTTTATGCGCATGTGTTGGGATTTAGTCGTCTACCAGATTGCAACAGGTAAATTGACGGTTTCAACATAAGTGTCTGAAAAATGAACATAGTAACACGGCTCATTTCGCTGTTAGATTTTAGAACTACTTAAGTAAGCATCGTGAACATTACAGTCTTAACCTCTTAAAGTCAAGTGTCAACTGTTATACACCTTTGTGCAAATTAATTGTAACAAAACAATTCCGTTATTTTATTTTTTTTTCATATTTTTCCAATGAAGCATGACCCAGTTCACATGTTATTATGTCTATTCCGCGAAAGTCTTTCCTTATAGATTGATCAGAGATTCTCGATTGGATTTACAACTGGAGAGTTTACGGGCCAGTCTATAGTACTTTGATTTTCCTCACTGGTAAGGCTTGCCAGCGTGTTCGTGCAGCGTTACAAATGTCGTACGCTTCCTTGGTCTAACGTTTATCGCAGACAAATAATCGACAAAATAGTGTCTGGGCGTGATAAAAATCTGATGCAATCATGGATGACGCAATGTTTTCCAAGGGCTAACTAATTTCATCATACACCGCAAAAAATAGATTTATATTAATGGACACCATTGCAAATGGCCTAATCTGAGGAAAAAATAAAAATCGATTACACCCTGTCACTCTAGCGGGTGTAAATCTGATCGTATAGTGAATGAAAGGAAACTAAAACGGTTGTTTCAATTACTTTGCATAAGGGTGTATATGTCTCATTTGCTTCCACCCCTCTTTTTATTCACAAGCTACATTTATCATGACCAATTTAACACTAACCATCTACATTCAGCGGCTCCCTAGGATTTTACTGCAGATATATCTACGTGTAAAGGGAAAAAAAAAAAAAAAAAAAAAAAAAAAAGATATTGGGATTGAACGGAGAAAAATTTTTTTACGCATTAAGGGATATGGATTTGGGCCATAATCTCATAGCAAGAAGGAATACATGAGATATATATTCCGACGAAGGATGAAAATATTAAGCTAAGTATCGTATTATTTATTTGCCATATCCTATCAATAATTTGTTGGTCATGGCTCTCCAAAACTTCTTGCCGCTAGTTCTTTACTATTTTTAATATTGCTATCCAATCACAGAAGTTTGTCCATTATGTTACTGACCGCTTCACACCTTTTCGTTTGTCATTACTTTGCCCCATGAGTATTAAACTCTCCAAAGTCCCTTTCCTCATTATGTTCTATTTTTTTAAGCATTTCACCCCAAGCAAGGCGGGAAGCCACTAGGACGCAAGGGGTTACAGAAAATTTAGAGCAAGGTCAGATAGGAGTGATAGAAGAAAGAATGAGGGCAGTGGATAGATCAAGGCAACTGGAGATGTCGATTGACATTACACTTGAATAGCTGGAGACTATAGCTCACAGGGAAACAGTAATAGGGAAGAGAGTTCCACAGGCGAGAGGTGCGAGACATGAAGCTATTGGAATAGAAGAGACGGCTACATTTACGAGTTTCGACAGTGAAGGGGTGAGAGCGGGATGCCAGCCTCGTATGGCGCTTGAACTCATGACGTCTGGGAACCAGCGAATATAGCTCCTCGGAGCAATTTCCATGGAAGTATTTGTAGAACAGACAGAGGGAGGCGACGGCGCGTCTGTGAGAAAGTGACTGTAGACGAGACGCCAGGGCAGGGCCAATTACATTGCATATCTGCCTCTGGAGCCTATCAAGAACCCCGAGGCAAACAGAAGGGGCACCAGACCATGTATGGCAGCAATACGCCATGCAAGGGCGAATTGTTGTTTTGTAGATCTGGAGGATCGACTCCGGGGAGAAAAACTTCCTGGCGCGACTCAGGGAGCCAACTTTCCTTGCAGAATCTGGATCTTTCTGAAAGTAGGTATGAGCTTCCCTCTTGTCATCAGTTTGTCCTAGCTTGTAATAAGCTTCCCTCACCAGTTTTCTTCAAACTTCAACCAGTAGAGTAGACTAAGTCATACAGTCCAACAACACATGCACTACCGACGTCACATTCTTCTGCCTCTTTAAGCAGTTTTTATAGATTGAGCGATAGTTCAGATATGCATAGGTGGAAAGATTGTCGCGAAAAATATTTATCTGTTTAAAATATACGACTCGTAAAGCGGCCTTTTTAGTGGGGGTGGAAACGCGATAAACATCGGAATCAGTTTATTTATTATTTATCCAGGAGGTAAGATATTTCCTCTAGTGTTGCATGTGTATTTCATATTTTCTTTACAAAATATCATCATCCTTTTTATACAATTCTAAGTATTCGTCAGTAAAATCCTACTTCCACTGCTTCAACTTTGTTGCGTTTTGTGTGGGTCCCGCGGTTCAATTTCTCATGCCGCAACGCTGCATCACATAATGTATTCAAAACAGACATAGGAACAATAGTGGCATCTTGAAGAGAGAAAGGGATAATATTGCTTTTCTAAGCCTAAATTACATATGGCACACGGACGAAAATATGTGGTACCCAGTGAGAATCGAATTCATTATTCAGTCGTAATCGATTTAGCGAGGTAACCTTGCTAAACATTACAACAAGTTTAAGTGTCCAAAGAACGCCTTTTCTTAGGACAATGATAATGAGGGCCAATGTCAACATGTTCACGAATTTCTCCTCACCACACGAGGGTCTGTCTCACTAAGGCAACTGGATGAGGTGAGACATTTTGTCCATTCTAATACTTACATACGTACTGACCGACGTCGCACCTTATGGGGCTTATATCAGAACCATTAGACAGTAATTTTGAATCATAATTATACACCTACAGATTGAAACCATCCTCAGTCGATTCTAGTCCTCAGAGATCTAACAGGTAAATTTCCAATTTCGTTCTAACTGCTAATTTTGTAACATTGCTTGTATAGATACTTCATAATTACACACCTACGGATTGAAACCAACCCCAGTCGATTCTAGTCCTCAGAGATCTAACAGGTAAATTTCGTTCTACCTACTAATTCTGTAACATTGCTTGTATAGATACTGCAGTGGATTCTGAAGTATAGTAGATTAGATATTACAGAATATTTCAACAGTTTGGTCTCGGTCTCCAAAAATGTTATCTTATATCTTATTGGAATTTGATTAACTGAGTAAAAAAAACAGATGCGTTTTGTTACGTTCAAAAACGTAGAGATTGCGTGTAAAAAATGGCCGCTGGTGGTTTATTTCTCATAATTTTCTTTTTTTTTTTTTTTTTTTTTTCTAAGTTATTAATACCCTGGACAAATTTAGTTGATGAAGCTAAATTAATTCAGACTATTGATCAGTTTATCTTGTTATGTTTTAGATCATGAAAAAAAACTTATAATTGGAAATCAGATTTGTCATCAAGATCGGTGGAGACGAAACTACAAAATTACTTTTTTTTTTGGTTTTAGTTGGTTCATGCCTTTTCTAGAGCTTATAAAAGATTTGCAGATTATTTGCAGCTATAAAATATATTTTTAGATTGTAAGAATTTCTTTTGAGATAATAGATAATGAAGTGCTGATTCCTATGAGAATACTGATAATTATCTACAAATGTTCTATATTCGCCCATGAAAATAGCAAATCTTTATAGAATATATTTACCATCCATTTATTTCTCGATTTCTATCTTGTCTATAATACTTCCTTTTTTCGATATCTTGAAGCAATCCGACGTCTAGCCACACAGACGAGCTGTGATACAGCGAAACATCTGTGGATGACATATATGCTCTCGGAGACTCTTCGATAGAGCTCTCTTGAGAAAAAGGGTAAATTTAATATAAACAATAGCTTCTGGTGTTGCTGTGAATACACTACAAGTACGAACCGAGTTCGCTTAGCCACTGGCGCATTTCTAATAGAAAACGCTAAAATTCCCTTTCGCTGCCGTTCGCCGTGGTGCTTAGGGGTGGTATCATTGACTGATGCCAGATCGGTCGAGTTTCAATACCGGCTTGAAGCAAATGGACATCTAATCACATTAAAGAGCTGTAATACAGGGAAGCAGTTTCTCTGTGGAGATTATATATATATATATATATATAATTAAAAGGTAAATAAACCACTAACGCACTCAACAAAATGTACCCACAAAAATAACTTATGATTTAATAATTCATTTTTTATTGAAAAAAATATCCATTATTCACTTTATAATATTATATATATATATAATGACTCGATATTAGATTTTCTAGATTCTGTCTATGAAATATACTTAATCCCCACTGAAGATACATGCTCAGACATAATTGTATTTTCTTTCACATCTGCAGAGTCATTGTATGATTTATACCATAACTAGACTAAGAATTTAGTTAAAGTTTAATTGCACTAGAGCTTTCAATCCGACGAGATCATGTCGAACAAGGCCATAATTGGTGACTTCTTGTTAGCACGAACGTAGGCGGTTTCCAGAGCGTTTCGCTACTCATGGGTTTTAATCCAACCGACTGTTCGATTTTTGAGCCATTCATCAATAGTGACAATTTGAATAAAGTCGACTTTCTTAATATCTATAATTTCATAATGTTTCTCCATATGTCTAGCGAAACCATCGTTCGAATTAATCTTAAATACTTATATTTTTTTGACTTTTTGCAAGTCAATATTAATTCATTTAATAACCATTGTGAGTATAAATTTCAGAATTCATTTTCATATACTCAATATACCATCGAAATTTCTATTTGTAATGTGTTTTTTATAGGAAATATTCAAATTCCTCTATCATAGGATAAAATTAATCAGTAAAGAAATATTTGCTTATATATATATATATATATATATATATATGCGTGATTTCATTTATTTATATATATATATATGTGATCGAGTCTAATTCGCTCCCTCTTCGTCACCGAGGCATATTGGTATGACATTTGGCTGATAACGTAACTGTCTGGGTTTCAATTCTCTGTAGTGGATGCCCACTGCTAACGAGTCCCAAATATAGGACGAAACGGCTGTTCAGTGCGTCCTGCATTCTGATGAGGTTTCTTCTAGACTCGATGAATTAATTATACATTACATACACCCATAACGGCAAGAAGGAATGTTATAAGAAATATATATTATATTCTAAGTAATTTTCGTTTAATCCAAGTTTAATTTTGTGTGTGTGTGTGTGTGTGTGTGTGTGTGTGTGTGTGTAGCAGTTGAGGGAATGTGGGCAAATAACTATGGCCTTCCCGCCAAAATTTTATTTCTTTTTGGAAAGAAAATAAAGATCTTTAGTTAAATAAAAAAAATAAATAAATAGGCGAGACAGACATGTGATACAAGCAACATTAGCCGTTTTGAATATTTTTTTACAAATTTAACTATTTCCTTTTGAGGTCCAATAAAGTAAAAAGTACATAAATAATGTTTATTTATGTGAAATGTTTTTATTTTTTTTTTGTTTTGTTTTCAAAAATAAATATAACTTGATTTTGAGCGGGTGGATCTTCATTTGTGTAAAAGGCTATGTGTGTGCGTGTTTTTAAGTACTAAAGAACGATAAAGGAGATGTAGTTCTTAAAGTGAACTGTGTCGCCATTTTTCGGGGGCGATCTTTGTACTTTTTCTTTAAACGTGTAGCTTTTTGCATGTGAACGTGAATGGGGGTTTTGACTTCTAAAGTCAGCGTAGAATAAAGCTGCTTAGCACAGAGTAACTTTCAACACTGTCGCGTATACACATACATAGTTATAATTTCTCACACACTTCCGTTGTTTAGGAGAGTGCTTGGAAGGATAGTGTGCAGAGTGTGGTCGTCTCAGCAAACCAGACAACGTCCTTCAGTGACCATGGCCTTTACAGCACGGTTTTGGTCAAAAATAATGTTCTACAAGTTTGACAAACATCCTATTCCCCAGACATCGCTCATTCCGTTCCTTTCCTAAACTACGTCCAAAGAACAGGATTTCAAGACGTCGAGGAAATCCAAGACAATGCGACGAGGCAACCCAAGAAAATGAATTCCAGGAATGCTTTCATGAATGGAAACAACGCTGGATAAACTGTGTGGATTCATCGAAAGGAATTAAACGTCGAATTGGTATCCTGTAATAGTATTTTTAGAGCACGACTTGCGATGCTTAAAAAAAAAAAAAAAAAATTGTGTGTATGTGTGTATATATATATATATATATATATATGTATGTACTATGTCATAAAACCTCATTACGAATTCGCGACCGCTATAGTCGCATAGAAAACTCCTACGTAAACGAAAGAGGATAACATATTTGACTGTGAACATCTGTTGTAATATCCATATAACCACCCAGGTGGCTTTTGTGAGCTGAAAGCTTAGACTGACGACCAATACAATGAAATATCCAAATCTTGTAAAGCTTCTGTCATTATTTTTTTCTTGAAACTAAAGTCATTATACGACGCTTCGAAAGTTTCACAAAGCATAATAGACATTCGTTATCCGTTATATTTTATATATATATATATATATATATATATAGTGCTCTTCGATAACAGTGACCCACCTGTTTTTTTTTTTTTACTAAAAATATTTTTTGCCTATTAAGATATTCTATTGATAATTATAATGTTGGATATACATGAGATTCTGGAAAAAAACTGTGCAAAAAAAGTCACTCATTCTAATGATTAAACTCGTAAATTTAAAGAGCTTTTGACAAAATATTGAAAACTATTTTACAATACACTCAGAACAATATTCTAGAGAATTCTAGAATAGCTTAAATTAAATCTAGAGTATTTCAGAATATTCCAGAAGGCCTCATACAGTATAAAAACAACTTCAAATAGCCACTCAATTCAGTAACCAGATGGAAGGGTATAAACACGCATCAGAACCACTTAAGACATCTATTATTGCCCTCTCAAAAGCAGGCAAGTCTACGAGAGAAATTGCAGAAATTGCTATAACCTCACAATCAACTGTCTCTCGAGTGCTCAGAGCACATAATGATGCCATTCCTGCTCCAAGGAAGGAAAGAAAGGAACGAAAGAAAAAGACTGATGATAGAACTGGCAGGGTAATCAAGAAAGAGGTTGCGCAGAATAGGACTATAACTAGCCAAGAAATTGCAGCCAGTCTAAGCGAAGAGAAAGGTGTTGGTCTTGTCTCTTCAATAGTCCGTTGGTGTCTGTTAGAACAAAGCTACAAATCTTGTACATGACGGTTTAAGTCGCTAATAAGTAAATCCAACAGACTTGAATGGGCTCACTATTATAAAAATTTCAACGTAGAAGACTGGAATAATGTTCTCTTCGATGAAACGAAAGTTTAGCTAAATTCAAAGGATAAGTTTAACAGCACTATATGTGTGTGTAATAGATTTCTGCTGAATAGATTTGTGTAGTGATCAGTCATATGTATAATATAATTCAGTTCGAATAGGGTTTCTCATATAAATTGAGTTTCGTCGTGACTAATTCGTCAATACGTAAGTATTTGTCCTAAATGAATTTAGTTAACATACCAGAAGTTACGGACGATCAGATTTTCGCAATCCTCAAAAATATGTTATAACTTTCCATAATAAATACGCTTAAAGTCTAATAAAGACAATATTCTTTCTCAAATAGTTTTATATTACACGCTTTTTTTTATTAAAAGCCTAATACATACCTTCTGTTGCAAAACAAACGTTTTGGCAGTCACAATGGAGTGTCTTTACATATGACTTACCTGTAAATAAGAAAAACAAAAACAGGTGAAAATTTGAATTGTTGAAAATGGTAATAATTATCACTGCCCTAGAATAAAAAAAAATGATATGTAATGCAATCTATCTTGAGCAGACATCTCAACTTCAGTCACATTCCCACCGACGTGACGTGGTTTCCCTTTTCTACAAATATTTTTTTAGGCCAACTGCGCTGACTAGCATTTTCCCTGGTGCCCCGAATACACTAATTTTAGAGTCCTACTAGATTTGCATCTAAGTCGCATACTTTTACTGTTGAAATCGCTAAATGCAACCGCCACTTCTCCAAAATAACTTCTCGCACTTCCCAAATGTGGAACTCCCGTTTACTTGCTTCACTGATAACCGCAATCTTCAAAACTGTAAGTTTAAAACGTTCGCAGGAGACCCGGGTTCCAATCTCACCATGGTCGTTTTATCAGAAAGGAACTTTCTGATGTTATCGGAAAAGAGGGACCGATCTCAGTAAGCGGCACCTTTAGAAAATGCTTAAAACGCATACTACTGATTGAGACAAGACTTGTGAAATTGGGTAGACGGACCCCTTGGGCGCCGTCGATAGCTGTTCCAGCCGGAAGTCACAAGTTATCGTTACCGACGGCTTGAGTGTGCTGGCTTTGTTGATCCGGCTAGATAACACGCTCATTCCCAGAAAGTGACTAAGGTCTGCTCAGTATAGTTAGAGTAAAAAGCACAGAACAGGCGTCTGTAATAGCGATTGACTAGCCGTCCTAGCAGACGTGTATCCTCGAATACGAGTGACCACACACACACACACACACACACACACACATATATATATATATATATATATATGTGTGTGTGTGTGTGTGTGATTAAATATGGCGCAAATTTTTATTTCGTAAAGCAAACATTAGTTGAATATCGCGATAACTTAAGGGATATTAACTAGATTTGACAAGTTCAGTTCAAATCCGGCTTCGTCAAATGAACTCTGCTACATTTGCACGAAAGTGAATCATTCCTGTCTTTTTCATCTTCCACCATCAAATCCCACTTGAAAGGAATACAATTTGATGATGTCGAGGAAATCAAAAGAAAATACGACACAGTATGGAGTTCCACGAAGGTTTCCATTCAGTGGCTGGTCCTAGTTATCACAAATTATATACGACAGCAAGTCCTCTGATCAAGATGTTTTGAGAAACGTTGAACCACTTCTTAATTACTGTTACCAGGTCCACCCTAATCCGCGGTGGGAGCATCTGTTAGAGTCCCAGCTATATACAAATGGGTAACTCCCAAACCGAGTCAAAATACCATGTAGATATAATATATTTATATAATATCAATACCAGCAATACGTTTTTAGAAAAAAAATATCACAATAGGTTTTTGAAAAGCATTAGCAGCAATACATTCGATTTGACAAAAAAAAAAAAAAAAAAAAAAAAACACGTCATTTACAAAAACACGTCATTTACAAAAATACGTCAATGAAACCTGATCTAACAATGACTGCTTACAAATATATATTTTATTCATGCGAATCTATTATAAAAATCTTAACCTATTGAGGTGTTGATATACCGTAAAACAAAACAAAGTCAAAACCCATCAATAGAAACGATAAAGTCTGAATTCAGAAGGGAGACTACGCCGAAGGAGCTCACATGCGCAGTTGATGTGTATTCGTTGTATCGCCCCAGAATTGATAGTTTTTTGTTTTTTTTTTATCAAAACACCGCATCGCACATTATCCAGTTTAATAGGAACATTTAAGTCGTTAAATTATTTAAGTAGCTGATCAGTTTGACATATGACTGAATTTCATAAAATTTGATCTCCGACTTTTCAGTAATTTCACTTTTTCCGGAATGATAAATAACTTCTGAGTGTAATCTTTTATTTTACTGTCAAAAGAAACAACAAAAAAAAGATGAAAATTACATTTAATCTGTTCATGTCGCAGATGAACATGTAGGCATTGTCTGAATATTACAAAAGATTAATCTATCCAAAATATAATTACTTTTTTTATTTTATATACGTCGCTTATATTAATATAGCTTTTAGAAGAATTGATATTTTTAGACAACCGAAACAGATGTAACACATTATCTAATAAATGTACGTGAGCGATTAACTCAATAGAATACCTTATTATTGAACTGGACCTTACAATTATTAACATTACAAAATATTTTCAACATCTTTGTTATTGCCAGAACGATCGACCCCTTGGGCCTTTGTACTGCCTCGTGGGCTTGCTGATAAGGGTAACAAAAGGCTATTTCAAAATGAAACTCAATTTAATCTATGGTGGTTGATAGTTTTCTATTCCACTGTCCATATCTACAGATATCTCGTCCAGTTTTTTCTTAGTAATGCTCCATTATCAACCGCTTTGTTTCCACAGAGTTAAATTCATCACAATAGATGGTACTTGATATATATATATATATATATATATATAAAAATAGCATAATTTTTGATGCAGCCTCGCTCCCAATAACTGTTACGGATAACGTCAACATAAGCTATTTCAAGCTATCAGATTTCCAAAAATTACTAGAGTGTAGAGTGGTTCTTGAAGATGACCGAGACAGTCGAAATTTCTTGAACAAAAAGCAACTCAAGAGGAACTTAAGAGTATATCAATAAAATATTGAATAGACAGATCTTGAATTATTTTTGATCAAACTAAACTGGCTTGGTGTCTAGTAGAAATAGACCATCATTTCAGCTGATTGTAAATTTCCTGCGCTGTGATAAATACAAGGAAAATAACGATTATTTAATCAGTGAATTTAAGGGAGAATACCCCACCCCCCGCAAAAAAAAAAAAAAAAAAAAAAAACAAAACAGCCTACAAAATCCATATAATCTGCAAGGGAGATTATAAGTTTTCTCAGAATCTGCTACATACATTTGACTGCCTCTATTTGCATAGATACATAGAATTTAGAATTAGTTTTACAGCGTTGATTTTTGTATCCCTCACCAAAGATATCGGAGAAAAGAGCAGGAAAGGCTGAGCATTCTTACCTTGTGCGATAACAAATCTAAGAGAAGGTAAATTCTGAATTCAGATCTGTGGGGTATGAAACTGGAGAAATCTCGATTACATTTCACAAGAATGCATTGCAATATAATGAAGAAAAAGAAATTGTCAAGAATGAAGATCTTGAGTTACATGTCTTTAAATGAATGAATGTATGTATGTATGTATGTATGTATGTATGTATGTATGTATGTATGTATGTATGTATGTGTATTTCATTAAAGGTCACACAGAAGGAGCTGCATTTAAGCTTTTTATTTATTTTTTTTTTTTTGAGTTCGTATCAGTTTTGACTTTTCTAGATATTTTTGGGGAGGAAATAAAAAAATAAAAATAAATAAAAACTCATAACTCAAGATACCCACCTAAAAATCTACACAGAATAAAAAGAAATACGTACTTGATAATGACTAAAATAGTCGAGAGCGCTCGGACATACAAAACATTCAGACAATTCTAACACTCGAATTACAGTCGTTCACTTACATGCTAAACCCGTTGGCCATTGTATTAATCCGAGTTAAGGGTACGAAGTAAGAAAGACTTGGTTTTTAAACCCCGAGTCAACTGCTCTAGTAGAAGGAAAACGGAATACAACACTGTATCTAGCCTCGGCGAAGCACATAATATAGAGGTAAGGAAGTGATCGGTCGCACTGACTGAAAGATCTCGACTTATAGCTGGCCACTCATATTCGAAGATACCCATCTACTAGAGCGGTTAGCCAATCCCTATTGCAGACGCTCGCTCAGGCACATTTGCGTTTTCTCAAAATCTAGAGCCTATATGTAGTTTATATTGAAACAATGCTGAGCAGACCTTAGTTACAGTTATTAGTAGAGGGTGTGTTATCTAGCGTGATCAACAATTTGAACAAGGCCAGCTCAAGCCCTCGCTCATAATTCACAGCTATTTAGGGCCCACAAGAGTTCCATGTGCGTGTGCATACACATTTTTTGACAACGGTTCGAAATCCCGAAATACACAAAGGTTTCTATAACACTACTGGACTCTACTTTCAGTAATATGAATGTATAATTACTTTCCAACCCTAATAGATAAAACGATGAAATCATAGCCGAGTGTCGGAAGCTCATGATGCATTGAAATAACGTTATACAGTGTAACCTGGATATAAGAGATTTTCTCTGGTCCCAAATTAGAGCCATACTTGCCCAAACAAAAGAGACCAAACCCGGTTATAAGAGACTTTTTCTCCGGTCCCGACAACTCTCTTATATCCGGGTTACACTGATATATATATATATATATATAACAAATTACCACACAGCGATTTCCAAAAAAACCAACAATTTATAAATTCAATTGCCTTTTGGGAGAGTGTATCTCCAACGAATTAAATAATATTTATGTTGGTCACACAACAAACTCGCTTTCACGACGCTTGACACTACATCCGAATGAAAACTAACATTTTTTTGCATTTAAAACATGCCTGCTCGCACACAAAATTCCGTAAAATACTTGTCGAAAACAATTATACTTCGACATGAAAACAATAGACAAGAACTAAAAATCCTTGAAGCATTTTGCATCAAACATTCGGAACCCAACCTAAACATACACTTCTCCAATTCACTCTCGTGTGATCATGTGTGACGTCATGAGATGCGGTGCGATTTTCGCTTCTAGCGTCTTATATGCGCGTGTTTATCGTTGCTTACAAATCATCTATGTAAACATTGACAGACTATCATCACTGTCTTGTCCGTATATTTGCGTAATACGTTGTAATTGACATCTTTGATAAGGGCTTATGTAAGCCGAAAGCTTAGATTGTATTAAAAAATATGGATCAAAACACTTGTCTATATTATTTAATGAGACGTGTATGAACGCAAAGATTTTGCCTAAATACACACACGGCGTATATATATATATATATATATATATATATATATATATATATATATATATTATCATTCTAGGATAATTTTCCAACGTATTCAAGATGATCTTTGCCCTCTCGAGCCTTATAGAAGTCTTTTTTCCACTGCTCTTTGGATAGTCATAACTGAAGTCGGATCTTTTCTAAGTAAAATCTTTAGCCCTAAATTGAAATGGTTACTTTTCCTGTTGTGACCTCCAGATCAAGATTTCCTCTCTAATGTTCCCCCTTTTTAAACTT
Source organism: Acanthosepion lycidas (assembly GCA_963932145.1). Classification (NCBI taxonomy): domain Eukaryota; kingdom Metazoa; phylum Mollusca; class Cephalopoda; order Sepiida; family Sepiidae; genus Acanthosepion; species Acanthosepion lycidas. The sequence goes on along the minus strand of OZ010593.1, from coordinate 14,374,254 downwards.
AAACACCCTTTCCCTGATGTTTCTTGAATTGACTTTGAAAATGGAAGCCAGAGTACGGATGATAGTACCATTAATGAAGTCTTGAATGATCTATTTCGTCTTAACATTGCTCAGTTGAGAAGACAGTGATTTGACACGAAAAATTTTTAACCCGTTCTCTTTTTAGCTGAATAACTAAAAGGGTTTTTTAGTGATTCTTACAGAAAACGGTGTCAAAATGGCTACACGTCTTATCCGAAAACCTGGAAGAAACTCGATTAATTTAATGTTTTTTTTTTTGTTTTTAGATACTAATTTTGTGGAATGGATAATTATTCTGTTACACCTTTTGGTCGATTGTGCTTTGACAGCTGGTATATCTGTGTGCGTATGTAGATTCTAGGAGGCGCTGAAAAGTTTTCAATCCAATCTACTTTACAAACTTATGCAGAAACATTTCAGCAGCCCCTCGTAAATTAATCTTAAATTTCCAATATTTACTTAAAATCATAAGAGAAAAGAATGCAAATGCTTGGCCGTAAAACACGTGACGTATTAGACACAAATATTTTAAAGCCAGCTTTTTGCGCGGGAAAAAAAAATTTTAATTTCTCAATCAGAAAACGTCACTGAGAAATGTTTGTTTAAGCCGCAAACAAAATGGCAGCTAAATGAATTTATCAAAACTGCCCTTCAAGTTCTCTTAAAAGATGTGTAACCTGACTTCCAACGGGACAAGGCAATAAATTTAAAGGCAGAAGATTTATTAAGGTATAATTTTTTTACAATTTGTTAAAAGTAAAAATTCATAGACTGTTTTATTGGGCTAATTCTCGACTTACTCGTCTGATGCTTACTTTTGAGAAGTGTGTGTTTAATCATCATTGAGGAACCAATATTTGTGGCTCTGTGCCAAACTCAACTATAGCGAATAACTAAAAGCAATAGCCTTCATGTAATACCTCGCGTAACGTTTTATAGAGCAGTTATGTCATTAAGCTGGTGTTAGCCGTACATAATTTGATATGCAGGTTGAACTGTGTTAATTACAGTCTTTGTCATATATATATATATATATATATATATAAAATGAAATACAACTACGCACGTCCACAATTATTCCGTGAAGAAATCTATTGCCGAATCGATTTTCTTTAAGCAGACATTTTCAGTACTAAGGTCATTTATTTATATATGTATGGTGGTGTGCATGAGTCAAGAATAGCACAAGGGATGCTGCCTAGAAAAATAATTACCAACGGGTATATTTTTTAAATTATCAGTGCTAAAAAACAGTGGGTGGAGGAAAAAATTCAGACAAAGAGGCATTGAATTAAGGGAAACTTTATGTAATTAACTTGGAATGTAATTTTTAAAGTAGCGAACACTTATTAACCTCGAGTGGAGTTCATCACAATTGACGTCGATAGGCGATAATCACGCACACGGAAAGAAAAAAAAAAAAAAAAAAAAGAAAGACACTTCACGGAAAGAAAAAAAAAAAAAAAAAAAAAAAAAGAAAGACACTTCACGGAAAGAAAAAAAAAAAAAAAAAAAAAAAAAAAAAGACACTTCACGGAAAGAAAAAAAAAAAAAAAAAGACACTTCACGGAAAGAAAAAAAAAAAAAAAAGACACTTCACGGAAAGAAAAAAAAAAAAAAGAAAAAAAAAAAAAAAAAGACACTTCACGGAAAGAAAAAAAAAAAAAAAAAAGACACTTCACGGAAAGAAAAAAAAAAAAAAAAAAGACACTTCACGGAAAGAAAAAAAAAAAAAAAAAAGACACTTCACGGAAAGAAAAAAAAAAAAAAAAAAGACACTTCACGGAAAGAAAAAAAAAAAAAAAAAAGACACTTCACGGAAAGAAAAAAAAAAAAAAAAAGACACTTCACGGAAAGAAAAAAAAAAAAAAAAAAAGACACTTCACGGAAAGAAAAAAAAAAAAAAAGACACTTCACGGAAAGAAAAAAAAAAAAAAAGACACTTCACGGAAAGAAAAAAAAAAAAGACACTTCACGGAAAGAAAAAAAAAAAAAGACACTTCACGGAAAGAAAAAAAAAAAAAGACACTTCACGGAAAGAAAAAAAAAAAAAGACACTTCACGGAAAGAAAAAAAAAAAAAGACACTTCACGGAAAGAAAAAATAAACAAAAGACACTTCACGGAAAGAAAAAATAAACAAAAGACACTTCACGGAAAGAAAAAATAAACAAAAGACACTTCACGGAAAAAAAAAAAAAAAAAAAGACACTTCACGGAAAGAAAAAATAAACAAAAGAAAGACACTTCACGGAAGAAAAAAGAAAAAAAAAAAAAGACACTTCACGGAAAAAGATCAATCGATAATTCACAGTGAATCCACGTCACGGCGGTGTGAAAATTGAGTAAAATCGAGATTTCAGGTCAGCACGTTTAACATTGCACATACTTTGAATATTCCCAAGAATGTCGTGATATATTGCAATATTCAATGCAGATTCTAATGATAGACTTATAAAAGTAGAAGATGCCTTCTGACGAGAACGATTCGCACGACACAATAAACTAGCTTTCCAAGCAGCTGTCCTATCAAATGACTATAAAACCGTCTGGATTTCTGTCAATGGAAAACGTGAGTCTGGGAAGGCACAAGTTTGCTGTCAGAGCCTAGCATCAAGTTTCCGATATCGATGAGACTATCCAAATGTTCAATGATTACCTGGGATTCAAAGAGAGGCCAATAAATGTCTGGGGAGCAAGAGCACTCGACGGGCGCCCTTACTTTTGGAAGTGAAACTGACACGTGAAAAAAAAAATAAAAATAAAAATAATCAAATAATATAAATTTCAAACTCGTACCAAGCCATATCCATGAATTACCTGGTAAAGAAATTAAGGGATGGCTTTAAAGACTTTGATAAAATGGACATAAATGACTGGATTCTAACAACGTAGACCGTGAACCTCACTTATAAGATGAATACACACACACACACATATAGATGTGTGTGTGTGTGTGAGACAGAGAGCGAGTGTGAGAGAATGAGAGAGAGAGAGAGAGATAGAATGACAGAGATAGAATGACAGAGATAGAATGAGAGAGAGAGAGAGATAGAGAGAATGAGAGAGAGAGAGATAGAATGACAGAGAGATAGATAGAGAGAGATAGATAGAGAGAGAGAGAGAATGAGAGAGAGAGAGAATGAGAGAGAGAGAGAGAGAGATAGAATGAGAGAGAGAGATAGATAGAGAGAGATAGATAGAGAGAGAGAGAGAATGAGAGAGAGAGAGAGAGATATAGAATGAGAGAGAGAGATAGAGAGAGATAGAATGAGAGAGAGAGAGAGAGATAGAATGAGATAGAATGAGAGAGAGAGAGAGAGAGATAGAATGAGAGAGAGAGAGAGAGAGAGATAGAATGAGAGAGAGAGAGAGAGAGAGATAGAATGAGAGAGAGAGAGAGAGATAGAATGAGAGAGAGAGAGAGAGAGAGAGAGAGAGAGAGAGAGAGAGAGAGATAGAAGAGAGAGAGAGAGAGAGATAGAATGAGAGAGAGAGAGAGAGATAGAATGAGAGAGAGAGAGAGAGAGAGAGAGAGAGAGAGAGATAGAATGAGAGAGAGAGAGAGAGATAGATGAGAGAGAGAGAGAGAGATAGAATGAGAGAGAGAGAGAGAGATAGAATGAGAGAGAGAGATAGAGAGAGAGAGAAGAGAGAGAGAGAGAGAGAGAGAGAGAAGAGGAGAGAGAGAGAATAGAAGAGAGAGAAGAGAGAGATAGAATGAGAGAGAGAGAGAGATAGAATGAGAGAGAGAGAGAGAGAGATAGAATGAGAAGAGAGAGAGAGAGAGATAGATGAGAGAGAGAGAGATGAGAGAGAGAGAGAGAGAGAGAGAGAGAGAGAGAAGAGAGAGAGAGAGAGAGAGATAGAGAGAGAGAGAGAGAGAGAGAGAGAGAGAGAGATAGAGAGAGAGAGAGGAGAGAGAGAGAAAGGAGAGGAGAGAGAGAGAGATGGAGGAGAGAGAGAGGAGAGAGAGAGAGAGAGAGAGAGAGAGAGAGAGAATGAGAGAGATAGAATGAGAGAGAAGAATGAGAGATAGATGAGGGATAGACTGAGGAGAGATGATAGAGAGCGATAGAATGAGAGAAACAACACACCCAACAACACACAACACACAACCCAACACACAACAAACACACACAACCAACCACACACACACACAACACACACACACACATACTAC
>OZ010593.1:14332344-14369851 GCA_963932145.1 Acanthosepion lycidas | reverse complement strand
GTTTTTACTTGCAATCCGATATACGACTTGAAGCAGGTTTTAGCAACGTATAGGAAATTTATATTAAGCAGAGAAGCAGACTGAACCTGGCACCTGAACGTGTTGTCCTTGGATTAAAGCACACAAAATTCCAACCAATTATCAAAGGCTTTGTGAATCTTAATACACGCCTTCCCTATTGATAATTCTATTTCAATGAAATATCTTTACACATTAAAATTGTCATAATATTTATGATATTTTTCCTCATTATTGTTTAAATTATTACTGTTCGATTAAACATGCCCTTTATAAACAGAAATATAAAGTGAACAACATATGTAACGCTAAAATAAGTCATATTGAAAAGCAATATTGAAGGAAACGTATACGTACACTAGAATAAAAACATTATACAGGGTGTTCCGAAAGTATTGTCACGCCGACATATTTTCTATTTCAAATGGTTAAGAGTTCCTACAGTGTGGAAGAGTGGTAAGTGGAAGAGTGGTAAGTGGAAGAGTGGTAAGTGGAAGAGTGGTAAGTGGAAGAGTGGTAAGTGGAAGAGTGGTAAGTGGAAGAGTGGTAAGTGGAAGAGTGGTAAGTGGAAGAGTGGTAAGTGGAAGAGTGGTAAGTGGAAGAGTGGTAAGTGGAAGAGTGGTAAGTGGAAGAGTGGTAAGTGGAAGAGTGGTAAGTGGAAGAGTGGTAAGTGGAAGAGTGGTAAGTGGAAGAGTGGTTAAGAGGTAACAAAACTTTCGGACCACCCTGTAGATATTTCTTTACAAAGATGCAATGAATGTGCCAATAGTTTTGAAAATTTATGAGTGTGATTACGCTAGATACGGCTGAAAAAGAAACTGTAACACTAAAACCTATCGCCTAGACTTGCTAAAATTATGTTCGCAGAGGATTTAGTACACCCTGTCAACTTCACGACAGATTTAGAAAAGTGTAGTTTTATTTAAATACACGTCACACGTACATCTATATAAAAGGCCAAATAGAAATTATAAAATATTGCGTAAATGTTAAGTTACATATAATGAACATTACGATATCGAGATAACCTGTTGTTCACAATGCGAAAATAATATCAAAATACTATGTCAATTCAAAATATTATGTCAATTCAAAATACAGAATTGTATAAATCAGAGTTTTGACTGCTTCTTTCCAAGAGGAAGTAATTCGATTCGACATCACTAAATAGATGCTACTTCCACTGTATCATTAAACGCTATTGCGGAGTTTTATGTTTGAAATATTCGGTTGATTGTTATTTGTTTCGTTCTGTATATTTCGTCTCTCTTGGCAACAAGTCTTGGGCGAATAACAGTATTTAAGAAATTAGTACATTTGCCAGAAGAAAACCAAATATTCTTCTCTGGGTATTTTGAATATCTGTACAATGAATTTGTTTATTTTTCAATTTTTCTTTTACGATCTGCGCGATTTTCACAGATGTAAACATGCATGAAGTTGTGTCGATATAAATATTAACGTTTTATTGCCGCCACTAGCCTAAAAGAACGCTAGACACCACCGGCCGAAAAAAGACTATTTTCGCCTCCGCCCCCCCCCCAAAAAAAAGACTATTTTCGCCCCCACCTTACTATTTTCGTCCCCCCCCCCCATACTATTCCCCCCCCAAAAGACTATTTTTCAGATGCAAGCCATTCTTGCTCCATTGCTTCTACTGGGCTGTTCACCACAGTGAGAAACAAGGAAAGGTGAACTGCTATCTCTTACGTATCCACATATGACAGTGAATGCTAAACAGCTTCCCAATAAATGATAAGGCAGGCGTCTACTGACAGATGCTGAATTTCTATGGACGTATAGAGCTTAACCTCTATATGCCAGTGGATCAGAACCAATTACTGAGTGCACTACATCCTCATTGGACAAAAAATGTTAAAAACATTTCTAATTTTACATTTTCATGTTAGTTATAGATTTTTGTGCAAGCTAAATACAATCCAGGCTCAAGACGCAAGTTTTACAATAATTGCTTCTGATTGGCCAATATATCTCAAAGTAATAACAACGCCTACGCACACGTGTTTAAACACAAAATACCGCCAAAAATCTTGAAATGTGTTCGCGAGCCACACACGTGACCAGGAATGTAAATAAATACGATGCACGAACACAAGTTTACCAGTGAGCTTCGCGACGGACAGAGTGACAGAGAGTGTCTTTTTGTCCTTTGGTTTTAATATATATATATATATATATATATATATATATATATATAAAAGGCTCAAGCACTAATATTTTATATTCTTGCTCTACATGGACATTTTGAAATGTGTTCGCGAGCCACACACGTGACCAGGAATGTAAATAAATACGATGCACGAACACATGTTTATCAGTGAGCTTCGTGACGGATAACCAATTGCTAAACTACTCCACGTCACTCATACTTTTGAAGTTGCAAAGTTAAATTTATTTAACACGAAACAACTTCAATACACTCACTCACCAACCTCTGTAAATCACCCCTGAACTTTTACCAATTTTAGAACTCACAATTCCAAACTTATTCTTCTAAATTACAAGTTCAATATTACTTAATATGAACTCCGGTACAACTATTACTAAATCAAAGGGACACGACTGTCCTACATTTTCAGTTCGCATGCTTGTATTAGGTTGGTGCAAAAATAATGTCGGTTTTTGACGTTAAAAACAGACATTTTTGCACCAACCTAATACATCAAACATTAATAAATTTAATTGTTATGTTTTGAAATCATTCCGTTGAGTTTTGTATCTTATTCTATATATGGATATTGAGATTTTAATGATAGTGGAAATCGTTAATTATCACGCAGCCTATTCTCAACAAGTATTTACCCATTATAAGTAACACATCCACTGCAGACGTATGGAAGCAACTGGGAAAAAGGAAAAAGACTTATCTCTACAACCTGTAAGAGAGTTAAATTTATTGCACATCATGAGGAGTGAGGGCTTAGAGAATTTAACAGTTAAAGGACTTGCGGATAACAGAGGCATCATGCAAGAAGTGACTAGAAAGATAGTCTGGGGAAAAGCCATGCTTACAGTCACAAAAAAACAGGAAGCGGTGGAGAGCTTTGACCAGAGACGTTCTGAGGAAAACCGGTCTTTAAAGAGAAAAAGAAAAGCTGTATTTGTAGGAATGAGTGCCGGAGCATTTGGATATTTGTTTTGTAACCTAAACGAATACTCGTTTTTTTCTTTCGTAATGCTCGTTGTAGTAGAGAATTTTTAATCGCAGATAAAACTATAGAAACGCCGTTGAACAATACTATTGCCAGACGCCTTCGAATATAACTCGCACTAATAGTACTTGCTCGATAATATTCGCTCGCATAGTAATCCGTATATTGATCTGAATAGAGAAATAGTATAGTAATAGAGGATAGGGTAGAAATAACGATCCGAATAGCAATAGAGGATAGGGTAGAAATAACGATCCGAATAGCAATAGAGGATAGGGTAGAAATAACGATCCGAATAGCAATAGAGGATAGGGTAGAAATAACGATCCGAATAGCAATAGAGGATAGGGTAGAAATAACGATCCGAATAGCAATAGAGGATAGGGTAGAAATAACGATCCGAATAGCAATAGAGGATAGGGTAGAAATAACGATCCGAATAGCAATAGAGGATAGGGTAGAAATAACGATCCGAATAGCAATAGAGGATAGGGTAGAAATAACGATCCGAATAGCAATAGAGGATAGGGTAGAAATAACGATCCGAATAGCAATAGAGGATAGGGTAGAAATAACGATCCGAATAGCAATAGAGGATAGGGTAGAAATAACGATCCGAATAGCAATAGAGGATAGGGTAGAAATAACGATCCGAATAGCAATAGAGGATAGGGTAGAAATAACGATCCGAATAGCAATAGAGGATAGGGTAGAAATAACGATCCGAATAGCAATAGAGGATAGGGTAGAAATAACGATCCGAATAGCAATAGAGGATAGGGTAGAAATAACGATCCGAATAGCAATAGAGGATAGGGTAGAAATAACGATCCGAATAGCAATAGAGGATAGGGTAGAAATAACGATCCGAATAGCAATAGAGGATAGGGTAGAAATAACGATCCGAATAGCAATAGAGGATAGGGTAGAAATAACGATCCGAATAGCAATAGAGGATAGGGTAGAAATAACGATCCGAATAGCAATAGAGGATAGGGTAGAAATAACGATCCGAATAGCAATAGAGGATAGGGTAGAAATAACGATCCGAATAGCAATAGAGGATAGGGTAGAAATAACGATCCGAATAGCAATAGAGGATAGGGTAGAAATAACGATCCGAATAGCAATAGAGGATAGGGTAGAAATAACGATCCGAATAGCAATAGAGGATAGGGTAGAAATAACGATCCGAATAGCAATAGAGGATAGGGTAGAAATAACGATCCGAATAGCAATAGAGGATAGGGTAGAAATAACGATCCGAATAGCAATAGAGGATAGGGTAGAAATAACGATCCGAATTGTAATAGAGGATAGGATAGAAATAACGATCCGAATTGTAATAGAGGATAGGGTAGAACTGGAGATCATTTAGTCGTCACGCGACTTCATATATATGTGTTGTTTTCTCTATGGTCTACTTAATTCAATAATGGGATCGGCTGTGTTTACTCTCTAGCGATCTATGTTCAAACTAAAGTGTCGGCAGCGACTCATTTTTTCTTATATAACAGTGTGAATAGGAGTGCACTATCCTCGTAGAGTATGGAAAGAAACTTCCCCCGCATAAACGAAAAGAAAATGGACTGCAGCTGATGTCATGACATTTGAAGATTGTAATATTCGCTAGGAAGCAAGAAACCTTTTTTTTTTCTTCTCCAGGAGTAAAGAACACCGCTTAATGTCATCAAACAGATGTCACTTTCACCTCTAACAAGTGAGGCGATTACGAGGCTTTAAATCTCAGGAATATTTATCTCTGCCTCCGAGACTTTCATCTCTCTTAGCAACACGATTTACACGAATAATAAAAATCAATTTAGATGCTTTTTCTCTACTTAAAATATTTCGAATAGCTGTTTCAATAAATTGCTTTACGACTCAGTTAGCCTTCACTATTGTCAATGATCTGGCCAGGCGCCCATGTCTTTCGGTTTGAATATTAACACTACAATGCCCCCTGACACACAAGACATATTGGAATAAAAATTGCTGGCCTGTAGGCAGTTTCTTTATTTCGCATAAATAACAAATTTTCAGATGAAAAAACGTTTATCACATTTATAAAAATGATACATTATTGCATAAATTTCGAGGTTTATTTAAGAGTCGTCGATAATCCCAAAGAGTAAGTAAAGATATTAATCAACTTCTTTATTTAATGTTAGATCTCATATCTGATACTGGGGTCTGAGATATGCTTAATTTGATTGCATAATTACACTGAAAAGATAAAAATTTGTTTATGCACAAGTGAAAGAATATGATCTACAACTTCTCTACATTAAAATATACATTAAAATGGATATCTATGGTAAAAGACAAGAGGAAAAATTAGTAGTCTTTATCTAATATACTATAATATACAAAATAAATAACATTAAAAAAATAAATGAAATTATTTTAACTAATACTATCACTGTAAGCATTCAGAATTGCAAAGAAAGGCATTGAGTCATAGTATTTTCTATGGTTCATATATATATATTATCCAAAATCCACCGGACGCTTCCATTTAATGTTTTGCTACTTAAGTAAAGTTACACATGTAGATAATTGTTTTTAATCGTAAAACACTAAACATGGGTATATAGACCCAGAGCAACTTTTCCTATTTTTAATTACAATTTTCAATACCTGATTTTAACTAAATATTTTTCAGTTCCTATTAATATTTTATATTTATATTTTCAAAATCTGGTAGGATATACCCATGGTTAATAGTTGTGTAACATTAATTGATGATTAGTGTTCTAGGGTTAAGTTCGATCACCTATTTAAGAAACATTCGCGTAGATCCCCTACCATAACGGTACCGAATACCTAACACATCTGAATTTTTGGGGATAACGAATTATTATTATTATATATATATATATATATATAAACGTAATTTACATGTCTAGGGTGACCTATAGATAAGGCGAGAGCCAAAATCTAATTACTTGTTCGTGATTTTATCTGCAGTAAAAGAAGCCCGACTGGTATCCATATGACCAAACTGTAAATTACGACGTCAATGATGAATCTTTTGCATCAGATGGTGACCATAGTAATTTTGAAGCGTTTTCATCATCATGTGAGCGTCTTACGTTTTTTCTTTTGTAATGAAAAATTAAAAAAAAAAAAAAAAAAAAAAAAAAAGTATAATCAAATATCATTCCAAAATATTGAAAAATAATGTCATTAAATGTTATTTAACACCTCAATGAAGAATTTTAATTAGAAATCTAGACTGTATGCTATCCTAAATTACGCTATTTAACTGCGATAATACTGATTGGTTCGAACGCAGCCATAGCATTACTAATCAAGATTTGTTTACCTTACTAATTGCGCCTGTAGCTTAGTGGGACTTGTGCAAATTGTTGTGTAATCGTTTCTTGAAATTTGCGTTTTAAAGCGAAATCAAGAAATAAAATAGCTTTATTACATTTATAGCTGAAGTACAGCATTATAATGTAATTATTTCAACTAGAAATACCTACATCGGTAGATACCATAGCGAGACAGTTGTTATCCTACCACGATCCATGGCGCAAGCATACTAGACTACTTACCAGTGTCGATACATCACAGAACAGAAGGTTTTCTTTTTGTCACTGTTGTACGAGAGGACCCCCTATTTTTTTTTTGGGGGGGGGGTGTATTTTTTTTTTTCCTGATTTAAAAGGTTGCCTTATACACGAAAATATACGGCAATTCGGACTAATGAACCTCGTATTTGTTATCGCAAAGTTTCGGACGTTGTGGCCTCGTTCAAGTATCTGTTGATCCGGGTAACCTCAAGGTAATTTCAAATTAAATCCTTGACTATGTCTATGGGTGAAATATTCTCGTTCCACTGTCCATAGTTAGCGATATTCCATCGTCTTTTTAGTACTGCTCAGTGTTCATTCTTTTTCCGTTGTATGTCACTAAAGATCCAGACAAATGATTTTAACTTTACGCACGCACACAAAGCAATACCTTAAGAATTAACCGATTTATTTTTAATCCTACATTTTTTATTGCATCAATTTTTTTTTTTTACTTGCTACCCGTATCTAAAAAAGAAACGCCGTTTTTATTGTAAACAATGAGTATCCCGTCTGTCGGCCTGCAAATATTAAGGAGAATGTGACCTCCAGCAGGGTTAGAACCTACCTCACACTGTGAAGGGGAAACCACCGTTCGATCCAGCTGGTTTAAGAGAGCTTAGCCACGGAATGCGCCATAGCCGAGCAAGATTGTATTTAATCCGAATAAAAAAAAGAGTATCTATTTCAAACACAGGTATCTCCTAAATATGTTTTAACTAATGAAACAAATCTGATTGAAAATAAATCCATTAATTCTTTAGAAATTGCTTACATTTCGAACACAAACTGTGCAGTTTCCAGACAAGTCAGAACGACAAGTCAGAACGACAAGTCAGAACGACAAGTCAGAACGACAAGTCAGAACGACAAGTCAGAACGACAAGTCAGAACGACAAGTCAGAACGACAAGTCAGAACGACAAGTCAGAACGACAAGTCAGAACGACAAGTCAGAACGACAAGTCAGAACGACAAGTCAGAACGACAAGTCAGAACGACAAGTCAGAACGACAAGTCAGAACGACAAGTCAGAACGACAAGTCAGAACGACAAGTCAGAACGACAAGTCAGAACGACAAGTCAGAACGACAAGTCAGAACGACAAGTCAGAACGACAAGTCAGAACGACAAGTCAGAACGACAAGTCAGAACGACAAGTCAGAACGACAAGTCAGAACGACAAGTCAGAACGACAAGTCAGAACGACAAGTCAGAACGACAAGTCAGAACGACAAGTCAGAACGACAAGTCAGAACGACAAGTCAGAACGACAAGTCAGAACGACAAGTCAGAACGACAAGTCAGAACGACAAGTCAGAACGACAAGTCAGAACGACAAGTCAGAACGACAAGTCAGAACGACAAGTCAGAACGACAAGTCAGAACGACAAGTCAGAACGACAAGTCAGAACGACAAGTCAGAACGACAAGTCAGAACGACAAGTCAGAACGACAAGTCAGAACGACAAGTCAGAACGACAAGTCAGAACGACAAGTCAGAACGACAAGTCAGAACGACAAGTCAGAACGACAAGTCAGAACGACAAGTCAGAACGACAAGTCAGAACGACAAGTCAGAACGACAAGTCAGAACGACAAGTCAGAACGACAAGTCAGAACGACAAGTCAGAACGACAAGTCAGAACGACAAGTCAGAACGACAAGTCAGAACGACAAGTCAGAACGACATAGTCTCTCTTCCATAAAAGTTAATACGGAACATTATTGGGGCTGTGACTCTAAAATTACACCTTTTCAAGTGTGTCGTGTGAGTCGATTTTTCTCTCCAGAATCCATCATGCGTATCTATAAGTCTACCAATTCGTCAATGCTTAAAACATTTCTGCGACATATGGACCGGTTCCCCTGATATTTTCTTTTATCTCCTTGATAAAAATCCAAAGAGTCAGCAATATTGTAGGTCATGATCTGACGGCTTGGCTCCATTCACTTTCCCCTCCCCTTAAAGCTGCTTCCTTGTTCCTTTGCTATACGTACTTCCAATTTTTCGGATGAACTCTTCGCTCTTGTACCTGGACATTATGAATTTAAGCGTAGTACTAGCCTGGCGTCGAGATCTCGTCAATTTACAGTCAAGCTCGCTAAATGTCGCCATAAATTATATGCCAAGTTTGTTTTGTTTTTTTAAGCACTTTTCGTTTAACACCCTTCCGGTTACATGCTTTCTGACCAAGTTAGATCTGCAAAATTTTAATTGCAATGTCAATCGCTATCTACTTTCGTGATTACTATTATGCGGGAAAAGAAAAGAGTAATGTTTCTGTTTTCTAATTTTTCTACACAAATCCTTGCGTCTTAAAGGCTTTATTACATTGCTTGGGTTAAAATCATATATATATATATATATATATATATATATAAAATGAAATTCTGAAATGGACTAAGTCCTACAATTATTTTAATATCTTTTTGTTTATACGTTATTTTTATAAATACAAATTATGTAAATTCTCTGTTTATAATAAACAGTATTAACTACATTGGCCAGCCTGAATATCCGAGAAATTTCATAGAAAATGTGTCCTCCGATAGGAATCGAACCCGTATCCTACACGGATCCGTCATATACCCTGATATGCTATATCATTTAGCTACAGAGGAAGCGCCTGGTTATCATAAACAGTATTTACTAAAATATTTTATCTATAAAAATAATGTATGACCAAAAAATACATTGAAATAATTGTCGGACTTAGTCTATTTAATAATGTATTAGTCATTTATTTACCTTAAGAAACGCTTCAAGCAGATATGAGAGTTCTAGAGAAATGATTGGGAGTTTGTAGTTTAAAATCAGTAATTTAACCTTGCTAAGCAGTTGCTTCCTCTGTAGCTAAATGGCATATGAACAAAGCATTTACTTAAATATTTGTAACTATAAAATAACGTGTGTGTATATATATATATATATATATATATATATATATATAGATAGATATTATTCAGCGTTCTGTTTCTTGCTAAGCAATTGCTGCTTATTTGTATTTTTGAAATCAGTTTCGATTTATTTACGTGTTTCACTGGAAAGCATCCACTTCGGCCATCTGTCTGTTATAGAATTTTCTGTTTTTTTTTTTTTTTTTTTTTTTTGTATTTTGTTATTTGCTCTGAATGGATTACTCTGGCTCCAAAGGAGTTCAAGTGCCACAGGCTATTTGCAAATTCCTGCCTAGAACCCTCATGCAAAAAGTAAAAATATAAACAAAACACACTTCCATAGAATTTGCACATGCGCAGCGCAAAGCGATTTGTCAGCTTCGTATGATTTGATTAAAAACTGAACTAAAACCGCATAAAAAAAATACTGTTTAAAGATATCAAAACCAAAACAAAATGAACCGGATCATCAATCACAGGTTTGAATATTGCCAAATAAGTAGTAAGATTGATCACCAGCACAGTGTGGATTGCAAGACAAATTCAATTGTGCGTCGTAAAACAGTCGTTTGTTAGACAAATATTGGCGCAACAATCAGGAGGAAAGTATTAGTATGAGGCAATATGTCTGAAAAACAGACAGGACAAAAAGAAAAACAAGAAACGATACTTTAATGATCGCATACACTTAAATGAATTGATTGATTTTTATAGTGTAGATGCTAATAAGAAATGGAGACAGTTTTAAATCATGAAACGGAAACGAATCAATGCTCTTTGAAAAGTTAAATATTAAAGAGAAAATACAGACTACTTCATGTCTAAAATCATTTAGCAGAAATGATATATAAGAATGTTCCTCTTTTCGTCTAGCGATTCTTTCAAAAGGCATATTTCGTAATCCCAATGTGCTTTCGACTTTCCGTATTATATATAGTGAAATCTGTTGCCACATATCCGAGAATTGCATTTATGTTCTTGTTTGATTTCGATATTGGCTTGGTGCATAATTATAGGACGTTTTTGTAGGCGAGTTATTTGTTAAAAATTGCTGTTTTACTTTTTTCCTTTTAAAAAAAAAAAAAAAAAAAAAAAGAATGTAAGATTTTATTTTCCGGTTATAAAAATGCGTGTCGATACTCATAAGCTCTGGAATAATCATTTAAAAATGTTATTGTCGAATTGCTATGTTTCTTTTTTCATAATATTGTTTAAAAACGCCTGATAATTATGCACCTCCCCAATAATTCCACTTCTTACCTCGCATATTGGGACATGTCCCTCGTGCTATAGACTAAACATTCTATCGCCTCAGAATTGTTGGTTTGTTCATCTTTTCCAGCTTTTGTTTCTAGAATATCGAAGTCTCCCTGCATTTTGTGGTGTCTGCAATCAACGTCATGCAATCGACGTAAGCTATGGCTGCCATTAATAAATCCGAGAAGGGCTACTAGATTTGTTTTTTTTTTTTGTTTTTTTTTTTATTTGTTATCGATTCATTTTTTGCGGGTTGTCCATCTTTTTCAGGTTATTTAAAAGACAGAAAATATTTCAGATTGTAAGAATTTTTTTTTGAAATAATATTGCTTTAGCGAAACAAGTATTAAGAATTGACCCATAGCTGGAGGAGAACAGGTGGATTCATACCTTTCCCAATGGTATTTGCGCGTAAGTGAATATAACGAACCCAACTGGAATTGGGACTCGGCTCTCTGATTAACAATTCCGATCCGTTATCCATTACAGCACCTAGTATTCTCAAACCGTCACCATTCTCTCTACTGACCAGGCTCGGCGTTGCTTTAAGGACATTTCTTTTTTGTCTACTTGTTCAATTCGTTCATTTTATATGTATGCTGTCGGTAACATTGAGGATTATTCTAAAATCCTTCGTTAATAAAGCAAGATTTTTCTAATGTTCCAAAAAGTAGATTCTAAGTTGACATTATCTGTTATAAACTGGCCCGTCTGCATTGTTTCTGTTCCTCTTGGCCAGTGATGTTCTGACAGATTTTAATATTTCAGGTTCTTCAATGTTTCGAGTGTTTTAGATTTCTTCTTTCGTCTTAGATTTGGTTTACAGCATATCAACCTCGGTTATTCAATGCCGACAAAATTATTTTTCAAAAATGCATTGCTGATAATATTTTTTCTTTTTTTTTTAAATATGTATTGCGGAAATTTTTTTTTTTTTTTTTAAATATGTATTACGGATATTTTCTTTTTTTTTTTGTAAAAAAAAAAAAAAAAAAAAAAAAAAATGCATTGCTGGCATAATTATTTTCTCCTTCAAAAATGTATTGCTGTTAATATTTTTCGTTGATAAAAATTTACTGCTGATATTTTTTTTTAACAAAGTATTAAATACTATTTTTACACTTTCATAGTGTTTTTACCCCTGTTTGGGGGTTAACTATTTCCCCCACAGCAGGTGCCCTAATGGGTCCTACCAACCTGTAAACACCAGCAATTAAGAAGTGGTTCTACGCTTCTCAAAACCTGATCAGAGAGAGGCCTTGCTGTTGGACATAATTTATCGTTTTACCCAAGACTGGTCTCAGAAGAGTTCCGAGATGTATTTGTTCCATATTTGAAGTATTGTCCTTTTTCTATAAGGCGGTGTCTTTTTGATTTTATCGATTTCTTTTCGTGACCCACATATATTTATTATATTCTTTTATCTATGCGTGCTGCATCGATGATGCTTAGTATTTCTCTAGCTGCATTCTATTCTTATAATCAGCGTCATTCTCTATTATTTATAATCTTTTTGTTTATCTCTATTTGCCACTCTCATCCATGTTTACCTTTCATTAGGATGAAACTGTTCGTCGACTTCTTTAGAGCTTGCAATATTCTATCATTTCCTAGCATTGTTTGCTGCCTTATTTTGATGATCTCAAAAAAATCCGTCAACCATTTTTTTTCCTTGCGATTATCCAGTTCAGTTTCTTTATATCTTCCATGATGCCTTTTTCCCTTGAATGACTATTTCTAATGTGTTGCAACTATTCTTAACTAAGCATACAGCTTTTTGCAACTTGAGACATATAGATGTCTATTTTTAAGCATTTCTCCCCAGGCAAGGCAGGAGTGCCACTACCACTCAAGAGGTTTTTTTAGAGAGTGGGAGGAAGAGTAAAGATATGGGATTGAGGAAAGGATGCAGAGGAGGACACGGAATTTTATCAAGGTATCAGAAGATATCGATTGACATTACATTAGAATATTTGAAGACTATAACAGCCAGGGAAGCAAGTAAGAGGAAGGGAGTTCCACTGATGGGAAGTGTGAGATCTGAAGCTATTGGAGTAAAAGAAGTGGCTACATTTAGCACTTTCGACAGTGAAAGGGTGGGACAGAGATGCTAACCTAGTAGCATACTTAAATTCATGCAGTTTGGGAACCAGAGAAAGTAGATAGTTGCAGCAGTTACCGTGAAACGATTTTTAGAAAAGAGAGGGAAGCGACGCCACACCTGTGAGAAAGTGACTGCAGACGATATGCTAGATCAGAGCCAATCACTTGCATATCCGTCTCTGGTTTTGTTCTGACGATTTTGAATTTCTTTATTATAATCTAGCCAGAGTGTGTAAAACTGGAAGGTAGTCGTCCCCACAGTCGGTACATGGATATGTTTAAAACTGACGAAAGGAAATCTTGAAATTTTTATTGATTTTATATAGGCTAGACGTATAGAAGATAAATCTATTGATGATGAGGGGAGATATGAAAATGACAGGTATTCATTTCTGGGATAATAATGATCGAACAAAAATCAACACTCGCTATCAAGTGCTCCAAGTTAAGAGCAGAAGATAAACCTTTCCGAAAAAGAAATTAAGATGTGGGTTTTGAATAAATGCAGCGATGGCACGTACACTAAATCCATCAGCAGAATTCAGGATGTGGAACTAATAAACATTAAACACTTCAGTTACCTCTTTGTAGGAATCAGTTATAACAACTTTACTATAGGAGATAAGGAAATTGAATATAGACTAGACAGCGACGTTCTAAAATCAAAACATTAACATAAAAGCTTGAATCATGTTCTTAAATAGCCTAGTCAGGTCGAAAAGTTTATATTGATTTTTTGCCTGGCGCCAGATCGGTACAGAAATGTTTAACCTTTAAACTGTATACAAATGCATTCTTAGATCAGTGATTAAAACATGACTTCCAGTGAAGGAACCCCGTAAGTTTCAGAGAAAACAACTTCTCTTTTAAACTCGTAGCCTAAGGCTACAGAATTGTAAGTAAATACACGAGTAAACATAACTTGAGGACATTCAACAGCAGCAACTAAAAGAATAGCACATGGAACGCTAAGAGAAAATATTGACATTATCATGTTGACGCTTCATAATACTACGAACCAAAGTAAAAAAAAAAAAAAAAAAAAAAAAAAATTGTAGGTTTGGTTAAGGGTTATTTAATGACAAGATTTTTGATGCTGTAATATATATTTATTTTTTTAAAATTATATTTCTAGTAATATTTTTTTCGAAAAATGTATTTCTGATAATATTTTTTTTTCAAAAATATATTTCTGGTAATTTTTTATTTTCCCCCAAAAAATCTATTTCTGCTTATTTTTTTCCCCAAAATCTAATTCTGGTAAATATATTTTCTTCCCAAAATGTATTTCTGGTAATATTTTTTTTTTTTTTATTCCCAAAATTGTATTTTTGGTAATAATATATCCCCTCCAAAATGTATTGCCGGTAATAATTCCCCTCTCACACTAAAAATGTATAGCCGGTAATAATGTATCTTCTGATATTTAAAAAAAAATATATATATATCTTTGGGATTAAAACCTATATTTACACTTTCAGAGTTTCTTGACTAGAGTTTGGGTGGTTAACTCTCTGCCAATAGCGGAGACCCTAACAGGTGCTACGACCCATGCTCGGGGTGGACTAGGGAACACCATCAATTAAGAAGTGTTTCCACGCTCCTCAAAACCTAATCAGAGACCTTGCTTTTGAATGTAATTTATCGTCATGCCCCGAATAAAAGGAAATAAAAGAATCGCCCATTAAGAGCGGAAAGTGCGATAACGCTGACTGGGCATGAAACCAAAAAAAAAAAAAAAAAAAAAAAAAAAACTTATTTTTCTGGAAAAAATGTTTCAAGAGAAATGTTTTATAAATGTCAACCCAATATAGCACTGCTCGGTCAATGAATACGGAAGGTGTCCTTTATTTGTTAATATTACCATTACTATATACCACTTCCAGTTAGCTCTTGGGCTTTTTTTATGACAAGTCTTATTTGCTTTCGAACTTGCAACATAGTATACATTTCGCTCTCTTGTTCCTACTCTAGAACTGAAGTTTGTCATGTGTGTCTATGTTTGTGCATACATTAATATATATATATATATATATATAGATAAAGGTTTGTGCAAAAATAATGACGTAATGTCGGTTTTTGACGTATTTTTAACGTCAAAAAACATTACGTCATTTTTGCATCAACCTAATATATATTAGTGGGTTATCAGTCATAGTAAAGTGTATGAATGTTTAAACAGATTAGTTTGATCTGACCTTGTTAGCCACCGTAAGAGGGGTATTCTACGAATAAAATTAATGTATTTTGGTTGATACAAAGTCGTCAAAATGTTCGTAGTAGTCCTTGCCAGAATTAGTTTATGTGTACGTAGGCAGGAACGTATGTATGTATGTATGTATGTATGTATGTATGAGCGTTATCGTAGGGTAGGAATGCCTTTGAAGTAATCGCTCAGTCTTAAAAGGTTCCGTTCGTTTATCAAGTATAAAAGAGATGAGGGAGAAAGGTAGAGATAATAAAAACGATCGCTTGACGTTTGTCAAGGGACGTGTTAATACGCTCATCTCCTCTCTCGTGAAAGGCGAACTTGCCCGTCTTTTATTTTGTTTCCAGGGGTTGAAAAGGTCATTTGGGAATTCACTTCCGAATAAGATTCGGGTTTTTCCATTGGATGACGAACAAACTTAGCGTGGGCTTGCGAAAAGGTCCGTAAAAGAATTTGTTTGAGAATTGTAGATTATTTGAATTGCTTTTAAAGGTTTCCTAGTTTTCTATTGGCCGAAGATCATTTCGCATCAAGGTTTGAAATTTCACGATTTTTTTTTTGCATTCGCTTTTGCGTGCGTGTTAAGGAAAGTTTGTAAATTCGAGTCTTGAACAAAATCAGTGAATCATTGCTTAGCATTTGAATTTTAAATCTAAATCTTGTTTTGTTTGAGATATATATATATATATATATATATCTGCTAACCTCCCAAGATTTACATTTACTCGTGGCATTATCCAATCTAAAAAGCTTAAGTTCTTTGCGTTGTGCCTTTGAATAATTTGAAGGGTTCACTTTTCAGTTTAACTACAGTAATTTTATTTGAGAAATTTTTGAATTTGAGAAAACATTTCTGTATTGATCAAGAAAAAACATTATCAAAATAAATACTCAACAAAATTTATAATGCTTGCAAAATATTTCACCAAGAAGAATATGAAAGCTCGCTAAACATGAAGGAACTTAAATAGATAACAAACAAGCACTGATATAAAAATTACCTACGTAGCAAGCTACGTATGGAAAATCTGATATATTAATATTTATGAACAAAGTTATATGGATAGATATGAACAAGCTGAAATAGACAGTCATGAACTGAGGGACTGGTGTTTCATAGACGAACTTTTTTATAATTATTCTGTTAGGGTTACCACGACTTTGTGTGCAATTTTATATTCAATCATATTGCCACTAGCAAGGTAATGAAGCCACTAAGATATAAGAGGTTACTGAGTGTGAAGGAAAAACATTATGAAGGGAAAAGGAAAAGAAAACAGTAGATAAAGATTTAGATTGATCTTCAAAAATATAAATTCATAATTGGATGGAAAGCTAAGTGAGAGAGAGGAAAACACGTGTTTATATTTCTGAGATGAGGCATTATGTTTACTATATTATTCGGACTAATGACCTCATGTTTGTCGCCATATTTATTACAACGTTTCGGCCACATATAGAGAGAAAAGGGAGATCAACGCCCTGTGGGAAACGGTTGACAAAGAATACTATAGGAAAATTCGTAAACTTAAGGAATCATCACATATGCTAGGACAGAAGAATCTCCAAAAGAGCCGACCAAGCATAGAAATGAATACTGGGACCAGTAATAAGGAGTGCCAGAGAAAAGGGATAACAGCAAGAATTGTAATATGAGCACTAGTAAAAATGGTTGCACGCTACGGCTGAAGACATTAGGTTTTTAATACCCAGAAATACAAACACAGATGTCCTCAAGGACACATGGCAGTGGATAAAAGGGTTAGTTAGATCCCGTGACAGGACTCAATGTGACAGTGTGAGTTCAATATCCGGTTATGGCATTGAACAACTTAGAGAGGGGAATTAACAGGAGATAACTGATAACTGACATCCATTAAACATGGCACGGGGAACTACAGCAGTCTACCTTACTGAGCGAAATAAAGGATTCAGTTCGACATTCCAACCACCTGAAGAAGTCCGGAGCGTACAATAAGCAAATAGCGTTGTATTAAGTATGGCGACAAAAATCAAGACAATAGTACGAATAATGAAATTGGTAAAAAAAAAAAAAAAAAAAAAAAAAAAAAAAAGGAGAACGAGAAAATATATAATCTGGGACAAAACTGTCTGAGATATATATATATATATATATATATATATATATATATATACACACACACACACAAGAGAGATACATGAAGGGTGTTTCTTAACTTGGACCGATTTTAAATGTGAATTAAGTTTAAGTGTTTAATGATTTTCTTTTTCTTTCAGATTTGGCGGATATTTCTGCAATGTTATTTTTCACACACAATTCCCATGACTTAAGTAACATGATCTGATAGAGAAATAAACAAATTTTCACCAATAACACTTTATTTACCGCTGACTAATCCGTCTTAAAGAAAGCCTTTACATACATACAGTTATAGACATACCTGTAAAGAATAAATGAGAGACTGTTCGGCTTAAAATGAAAAATATAAAACGATGGATACAAATAAAAGGGAAACTCCTTGCTGCAAGTGATTTTCATTGACAAGGCATTGTTAACAGGTTTCATACAAGATTATTAACCTATCCCTGTAGACTAAGACCTTGAACTGAGTTACAGATTGATTTTTAATCATCGTGTTTCTATTGGTCATTCAAACTAATGATTCGTAATTGTTTGTTTTTAAGGCTGGACTTGGCAATTTGGGATCTAAATTAAGCTTTATGTCAGACAGAAGGAGACTTACTTTTTGAAAAGGGATTTCTATGTCTACACTTCTTTATTTATTTTCTATTATTCTCGAAGAATTTATTTTGGTTGTATATAAATCTCAAGGTTTAATTAGGAAATTATTTTTTGATTTTTTTTCTTTGACGGTCAAGCATATGAAAACTGTATTAAACTAATTTATTGAGAAAGATTACTGTAGTCGAAACTGCTTCTTCATCAGTTCTATCTTTTCCTCTTGAGATTTACTGTTGTAATTCAATTAAATCGATACTGTACCTTTAATATTACTTTTGTATGTTAGAGTCTATGTTCTGTACTACAAAGATTATGCAAAAACATTGAATAAGATATTTTACAAAGTCATGTTTGTACTTCTAGATAATCTGGACCTACTTCGAAAATGTACTAGAATAATTCGAAATTTATACTGTCATAAACCTGAAAAATGGATAGAAATTGATTCAAAAATAGGAAGAGACATAGGAATAGATATGTCCGCCTATCGCCCCGTTCACAATCCTTCAATTCTTTTTCTTTTGAAGATTAGATATTTATCTTTTTTTTCTTTTTAAGCTTGGGATTCTGGTTGGCTTCATTTTCTTTTCTTTCCTGTAGGCCCTTGCGTCTTAGTAGCATTACCATCTTGTTCGGAGTGAAGTGATTAAAAAAGAAAAAAAACAGTAAAAGAGACAAGAATCTGTCTTCTCATCAAAC
This sequence comes from Acanthosepion lycidas, assembly GCA_963932145.1. NCBI lineage: Eukaryota > Metazoa > Mollusca > Cephalopoda > Sepiida > Sepiidae > Acanthosepion > Acanthosepion lycidas. Next base: position 14,351,186 of record OZ010593.1, on the reverse strand, counting down.
TTATTCAACCATGACAGTGAGGTGATCCTGTGAGAATAATTTCAACCAAACATAAATTAATAGAAGCCACAATCTTGACATCACCTAAGCAGATGACATATGGTGCTGATAGCAGACACAGAAAGCAAACAAGAATTCCTACAGAGGATAGTAAAAGGAAACTAGAACTAAACAGAATTTCTAAGCAGACAGGATCTATGGTTGCGGGTAAAAGAGACAGGCCAACACGTTAACTAGGAATTGGACTTCTAATGTTAAAACAATGTTAAATATCTAGGAAGAGGACGGAGATTGCGACATCAAAATCGCATTTGAATAGCGAAAGATGCCTTTCACAAACTAATATACTAATTAACGAGAAAATTTCGTTACAAACAATGAAAAGAGTACTGAACTTTTATGTAATGTTCTCGTTCACCGTAGTGAAAGCAGGACACTCCTCACATATGAACAGACAAGAGTCAATACAAATGTGGTACAAATGAAGTCTAAGAATCCAAATAATTCAACATGCTATGAATGAAGAATTATTACGCAAAATGGAAATAAAAACGAGAATAATGCTTCGAATTCAGAAATCGTCAATTGAAGGTGCTCATCCAAAGAAATTCCATACATTGACTTTTTCATAAAGATATGTTAGAGTTGTTTGTTTGTTTTTTTTAACTATTTGAAGACTTTATAATGCTTTCTGCCTATATTTCTGGGATGAGGTATTATGTACATTATTCGGATTATTGTCCTCATCTTTGTCGCCATATTTATAACACCGTTTCGGCCGTTGTACACTCCGGCCGTCTTCAGGTGTTTGGAATGTCGAACTGAACGCTTGATTCAGTTCGACATTCCAACCAGCTGAAGACAGCCGGAGTGTACAACGGTCGAAAGAGTGTGATAAATATGGCGATAAAGATGAGGACAATAGTCCGAATAATGTAAATAATGTGTGTGTGTGTGTGTGTGTAACTTGAGACTTACATTTACTCATAACATTATCCACTGTGCTATGAACTTAATTACATAAAAATGGCTTAGACTTCCTTTTCATGTCTCGTTGATTTTAATTGGTTTCTTTGTTTTTCTTTGATTTGTTTTTTTTAACCTGTAATCTTTTTTTTGTCTAGATCCAAATCACGTGTTATCATTTCCGATTAACTAATCCGAGGTTATTACAATAGAAATGTACAAGTTAGCTCGCTAATCTAACGAACTGATATACTCAACACAGAACAAAAACTAAAGATTATTGCGATTAGCTTGGTTGAGTTATCGACCACGTACAATTGTAAATCCAGCTGATACTGATTATTGAACATTCAAAAACTTTCCTCAGATGAAGCTTCCTAACCACAAAGCTACATTTTGATATTTCGTAAACATGAATTTATATGTTAAAAAGCAACTCTAATGAAAGTAAAAGTTCAAACACCCCAATATTGAAGACCTTTCTTGATTAATATTTATGTCTCCGTTTGGCACAAGGACAATTCAAAATAAAGCAACCAGAACGCCCTATCTTTATGATTAATGTCTCAGCATTTACATTTACTAAGGCCACTGGGAAGCATGGGGATCATTGTTACTATACTGGTTACACATAGAAGATTTTTAAGGGTGGCGCTACAGTAGGCGTCCGTTAATATAATTAGTTTCGCATAGCGCCGGGTCAACAGAAACGGTACCAAATATGAATCGGCATTAGTCTTCAATTATAGATAATAAATGCTAAATCAAGTGATATTTGACCATTAATATTTGATACTTTTGTACCTTGATATCCATTCTGGACGTAGGTGATCATGGCTCTTCACAGCATCCTCGACAAAAAACACCGTCTACGCAATCTAACACAAGACTTGTGTCAATACCCGTATTATTTTTCAGGCACTTTCCAAATGTGCTTTCCCTGACCGATAACATCAAGTCCAGCTTAGTGAGATTTTAACACGAATTCTGAAAGTCGATATAAAGCACTTGCTTTAAGCGGAGAGTTTGGACCCGGATTTAGGTGACGCTGAACGTTCTAACCACTCGGTCAGTGGATATAAAACACTTGTTGGAGCAGAGTTATCGTTGGCAAATACTAAATTTCTGCTTCATTTTCTCCATTCACTACGGCATATTTTAAGACCTGAGCCTTTAATACTGTATCGTCTGAAGCAATTACGCGTTTGATATTTAAGTGATTAAACATCGGTAGCGTTGTCGGTGGTTTTCTTGCAATTCTTATTAACATTTAGTAATTTACGACATATTTCAGCGCTACAAATGCAAATGATCTCTTATTATATCAAAGTCGAGGCACTGCTCGGCAATTTGCATAAGACACTCACATTGAGAAATGAATTCTTGATTGTGGGTTTCTAGGCGAGTTTATGAATAAGGCATGCAATATTGTGAAAAGACTGCAATTTTTCGCTGCACAAATGCTGCACAAATGTTGCATAAATATATACAGGCGGCTGAAAATGCTTTCATTTTACAAACCTACCATTAACCAGCATATCAATCTGCTAAATGTTCAAACTGCATGTCCATCATTGACACTCCTCTTTACCGACAAAACGTTTATTTATTACAAAATATTTATAATATTATACGAAAAAATATGAAAAAAATAAAAACATTAAACATTATTTTAATTAATGATTACTAGTATAAAATGAATTCAAGAACTACGACTATAATAAGGATTTAATACTTACTGTATACCACCTTCTGCAGACTCCTGGATATCTATAGATTATTTCTACTTACTATAAACGTTATGACAACGTCTGTAATACTAAGAAAATTATTTGAAGAAAAGAAACATCATATAAGACATCGTTATCTCCATTCCGCGTACGAAACCGTATACTGCAGTTATAGAATCGTAGAATTCCCAATGAGAAATATACATTCCTTAAATAGTTAATTAAGGCCCAATTCTTTCCACTGCGACACACACACACACTATATATATATATATATATATATATATATATATATATATATATATATAAAGAACTAAGAAGAGTAAGATATATAATCGCTGAAAAAGGGACCCCCTGCCCTACCTAGACTTAACCTCTTTTCGAAAGTAACTCATATTTGATACAATAGTCGTCAGTACAAATGAACACGCTACAGCCACTTCTCAAAATGTTTGGATTCCCCAGTATCCTTGGAAACAAATATTATGAAAGTGTGTTTATAAAACTCAGTACATTTCAAAATAAGTTATTCAAAAATTCACTTGAAAATGAAACAGAACTAGGGCGTTTAATTAATAACTGAAGTTGAAGTTTTTAGTTTGTTTTTTGAAACATGGTAAATCCTGTGTATCGATGGAATCATTTTTTTTTTAAATCAGTTTTATATATATATATATATATATATATATATATCGGTTACGAAGAAGTAACGAACTAGTCTCGATATTGTGCCGCTCATTCATAAATTCCGTGGTGGAACTCGTCCAAGTTCCTTTACCTATAGGACTGTGCCTGCTAGAGCCACGACTACTATCCCCAAGCCGCTCCACCCAGAGCATTATAAGACGGTTCAAGTATATATATGAAAATAAATCAAATATAAATCTTAACTTTTTTTTTAAATTTAGGAAATTAATATGGTAGAGTTTTACCAAATTACGAATTAGATTTCTGGCGCACAGTAACCGACCACTACCCTTAGTTTCATGCTTTCGCGCCAAATTTATCAATCACTGAGCGCCAGAAATCTAAGGCTATATCTCATATATATATATATATTAGTAGAATGAATATGTGTTTGTAACCCTGGCTTTCCCGATTATCCGATCAGTGTCATCCCAGTATGAACAGAATTTCCCATCAAACAAAAACTGACATAAATAGTCTCAAATTTAAAAAAAAAAGAATAAATAAATCTGTTTGTCTGAGGATCGCATAAGAGTAAAACGCAGGGTTAAAAGCCACCCACAATCATATATATTCTTAAAATTACATTACCCAGGGTACTTTGATAAGTCTATTTCATTTTGATCAAGGGTGTGTCAGCTGGGGGGCACAACCCACACCCCACTGAATGTTTTTTCCCTTTGATTTAAATTGAATATGAACAAAGGAACAAGGGACAAGACAACACAACCCCATCAAAAAAAAAAAAAAAAAAAAAAAAAAAATCAAATTTAAAATTTGAACAAAGTATTGACTTGTGTCCTGAATATAGGAAGGAGAAAGAGCCAGAAGATGGAGGTCACATCTTCAAGATCAAAATGAAAAAAATATGGATGTCAAGTTGAGGAGGAAATCACCAATCAGTGGGTAGTGCCATACAATACATATTTGTGGCGACAATTCAACTGTTATATTATACTTGCAATCTGCTCATCGATACATTCAATCAAGTATTGGATCAAATACATAAAAGGGTGAGACCAAGCTGTTTTTGCGCACCCAACACCGATTTTTTCCCTTTGAATTAAATTTAAACAAGAATATGACTCCTTTACAAAGTATAGAAGATGGAAGTCACATCGGCAATGTTATTGTGCAATATTAAAATGCATCATTTTTCTCCACAAATTATTACAAGCATTTAATATCAATAATCATTTTCTTAGAAAAACAATATGACACGCGGATAATACTAATGTGGGTGTATGTATATGTATGTATATATTTTTTTTTCCTCGTTACTATAAAACCCATCTTGAGTGGTTACACGTATTTGAGTAGCAATCCCTGTTTTTTTTTTGTTTTTATTTTCTTAAAATCAAAATACCATTAATAAAAGGTGACCTAAATGAGGAAAGTCTAAAAGACACAAACTCCATCCGTAGCTATCAGATAGAGATTCGTAGAGACACTAACAAGGCATGAACATTACTTATAAAGTTCAAATTATGCTTTGTCAACGCAACTCTTGTGGCCAGCTTGGTAATAGCACGTTCCGGTTATAAAGCCGTTTTCCTAGATGGATATGCGGTGGTACAGTTTCGAGCGATGTCAAAAGGGCAACATTCCGGCACACGCACACGCAAGCACGCACATTCCGAGCGAGACACGCAAGCACGCACATTCCGAGCGAGACACGCAAGCACGCACATTCCGAGCGAGACACGCAAGCACGCACATTCCGAGCGAGACACGCAAGCACGCACATTCCGAGCGAGACACGCAAGCACGCACATTCCGAGCGAGACACGCAAGCACGCACATTCCGAGCGAGACACGCAAGCACGCACATTCCGAGCGAGACACGCAAGCACGCACATTCCGAGCGAGACACGCAAGCACGCACATTCCGAGCGAGACACGCAAGCACGCACATTCCGAGCGAGACACGCAAGCACGCACATTCCGAGCGAGACACGCAAGCACGCACATTCCGAGCGAGACACGCAAGCACGCATTTTCTCAAGAAATATACTACTTCTCTGAAAGTCGTCGTATTCTACATCAAGTGCAATTAAATAGTTTCATTATTAATTTTTATGGCCCTCCACAACATCACATTTTAAAACTCAAACATTTGATTCCTTATCGTCTCCTTATACCAAATCTGGGATCAATTTATTACGTAATTTGTTTGATATTTTCTTTTCAATCCCCTTCCATCCCAAAATACATCCAGTGACTTAAACTTTCTTAGACATGTGTTTTCATAAAATATCCTTGAAAATTCAACTAGCACTCTTCGTAATTTTAAAGTGTTCTGAAAGCTGAAAAAGTTCAGTTCTTCATATTCCTCATTATTTTTTGTAGTGCCACATGTCAATTCAATTCCTTGCTTCATAGGATATTGTTTCGTATTCATTGTCATTTTTAACGATACATTTGACATCATACTTGTCTTTGTTTCTAACGGACTTGTACTATCGAACACGTAAAAAATTTCGCCATTGTCACATACGCATGAAGGTCGGCAAAAATTCTTTTTTCATGTCCAATAATAATCAAAATAAGGCAATTAACAGTAGCGGATTGGCCATTATATACTAACATACTAATAAAGAAACTATAAGAGAAAAATAAAAATAAAATATAAGAAACTATAATAGAAATTTAACATTTAAATATAGTTTAAGATAAAAGAAAATATGTCGGCAATTTACAGTTAATTCACCCCTTTGGTTTAATGTCCAGTTGTCAGAGAATTTGATAATTTCTAATTTGACTAAAGATTTACAAGTTCTTCTTTGAAGCTCCAAAAATATTTAGAAATGGACAATAATAAGACGTCCCTTTTTCGCAACTGTCAATGATGTCCAGTGTATGTTCCGGTTTATCATAGCATGGAAAAACAATAACAATAATAGATTTACTTTGTATTGATCCCTTTTTAAGAAGTAAATGCTACGAACAGTGGAATTTTACTCCCTCTTTGGCGATATAAATTTTCATCCATTGATCAAAGTGTTTTCGTCCACATTTTTTTTTTCGCTGAGTTGATGGATAGCCTCTTTCACTATTCCAATTGGACTTCAGATTTGTCAAAATTTTGCGTCTTCTATTAAGAGTCTCGCCATATAATTAAATATTTAATTCGAAGCCCACTACTTCATTCTATGTCTTTCTTGTAACCAGTGATTCCGTCTTATGCTAGGTTATTTCTTTCAGATAGCCTTTGCGACATTATCTACGCTCTTTGCAATGTACCTTTCGAGTCAGCCACAGCACAGTGTCATCCGTATATCATATATGGCTAGATTATGACTGTCTCTAATCAATTCTTTGGGGGTTTACTCATCCTAGGAATTTCTTGTATTTTTACACTATTTGAAAAGTTGGTATTCCTCCAATAGCTTCCTCATATAAATATAGCAATAAAGAAATTAATCCCAAATTAACAAGGATAACTGTTTTATGCATAACACACACACACACACACACACATATATATGTTATATCAACGCGTAACCGGAGGCAGTTAAAGTACCCATTAAATTTCAAATACGACAGTTGTCTTAATTGGGACCTTGTAGCGCTTTGATGCAACGGTTCTGCAATCTTTACCATGGCTGATGAATTTGAGTAACATACCGGTATAATATTTTGCATGAATCCCTGCAAATATGCTCCCAGGAGACTCAAAAAGCTTCTTCAAATCGAACGCTGCATTATTTATTTTTCTTTTTTGCGATACAGACCGTTCACGTCTCCTCTGCTATCGGTTCAAAACAATGGGAGTTCACTGTTAGCAATCTCTATTAAAACCAATATAAAAAGTTTGAAAGACATTTAAAACTGTTTTATACAAACTGTTACCGAACGACCCGTCAGCTATGTCATATGATTAACATCAATAATATATAGTGTGCCAGACGATCCGAATCGTGGAACGTGTCACTGTGTATTAAAATATCTTCGGTCCATTAATATATTTCAATCTAGTTCGGATTAGGTAAAATAAAAAATAAAATAAAATGCATATGTATGATACCGATCCTCATTCGGATGGGATAATGTTTTATATGGTTATTTATAACAACTATTTGCTATCTAAAATGACATTTTGGAGAATTTCTTTTGAAATTGCTTTTAATGTCTTACATAAACTCCGGACGGTTTTCCCATTTTAACATTCATTTCTCGAAAACGTCTGATTCTTATCAGACATTGATTGATGACTTCACTGAATGTTCTGCTCCATGAATTTTTACAATATATTTTTGTAACGTTTATTCAACGGAGAAGCATTAGTTGGAGCGTCATGGCGTGTGACCGTTTGCTATATAAAGTTTACGAAGTAATATGTATTGAGAAATTCTTTTTATTATTTTGCAAGCATGAATCCAATAGAGTTCAATGAATGAGAAGAATTTTTAATAATTTTTTTTTCTGAATGTTGTTCGAAGACATTACATTAAAAAATAGCAATTTTCGCACAAGTGTTATTGAAGATAAAGGAAAAGCTATTTCTTTTTAGTAATTTTCTTGCTGACCGATTAGTGCATCTTGATGGAAATGACAAAAGTTCGTGTTTGTACACTGCTGTGGTTGGGGGCTTTAGAATCCCCTCAATCGTTATCAACAATAAAAGATTAGAATACATAGATTTCCTATTTGCCAAGATATGGGATTTTACTGTTTAAATATCGGTGGTGTCACGTTAATGTGGAGGGTCGTTTTTAGTGTAAAAACATTTTAGTGACATTTGATAGGTTTGAATATCTTTTTTACATCTTTATTTTGACAGCATTCTTTGTGATTTATTGTGGGAATTATGACGCGTCGTTGAGGTAAAATATCCTATTTATATTATATGCAATTATATATACACTATATATATATATATATATATATATATATATATAAGTGATCATTGAAGGGTGTTTCTTGCTAAACCCAATCTTCAGATCATATATAATAAAAACGCTACATAGTAATACGAGTAAATGTAAAGTATAGCTGACCATACTTATTCGAGGACAACAGTCTATTAGGGCGGCTAGCTAATCCTTATTGCAGACGCTTGTTCAGGCATATTTTTTTCAATACCCACAGAGCCCACCAGTAGTGTATACTGCAACTCTGCTGAACATACCTTAGTTACAGTTTCTGGGGAAGATCGTGTTTTCTAACGTCATGAAAAATTGGAACACGACCAGCACGCAGAAGCTCTCTGCCAGCTCACCTATCGACGGCACCCAAGGATTCCGACTACCCAATTTCTTTCACAAGTCTTGGGTGTGTATGTTTTACAAGCACATTCCAAAAGGTGTTGCACGCTAGGATAGACCCCTCCATTCTGAGGACATTATTCTACCGACCTAGACTGTTGATCTTAATTTACCCGAAGCAGCTGGATACGAGTCGCAAGTTGTCGTTCTTCGAGCATCTCTGGCTTGGAGCTGGACTGTTGTCAGAAGACACGTAAAACGTATACCACAGAAACATTTTATAGACAATGGCGTATTTTTTGCACAGTATATATTATTTTTGCACCAACCTAATACAAGAGTTATTTTTGAAGCTCCCAAAAAAATTCACGCTTTCTATATACATAAAACGTTAAGTAAACAAAAAAAAATGTAAGACAAATTACGAGAATCTTCTTCCATAAAACAAATGACAAGATTATTTTTACGAAAAAATAGAAAAAAGTGAAAATATACATTGGAATTTCAAGCTAAATTACTCAGGGATTAAGTAATTTATGACATAGAATAATTTATATTAGTATGAAGTGACAAAAATGAAAAATATGCAAATTTGGGAAATATTTTAGGCAAGTAAAAATCAGAAAGTAACAATAACAAATGATCTTCGATTTAATTGTAAAGATAAAAATAGTAATACTGAAACCCCGATCAACGTATAAAAAAGTTCAAAGTAATAAACAATACATGATACACTCTCTCTAGCAAGACAGACTTGTTGGGGGAGGGTGCAATTTAATTAGGAGGTGGAGGACAAATCTGAATTCAAAACCTGTGGAGGGTTGTACCTTGTGGTACGTAGTACCCCAGGTTCTTCAAAAAAGAAAAAAGAAAAAAAATGCCGGTGGTTCTGCAGAAAGCCTTCACCACTATAATCAAATCTTATATCCAGGTAATTGTCTGTCGGTTCCTAGGAAATAAGTTGCCTGACCCTCCTACGTAAAAAAAAAAAAAAAAAAAAAAAAAAAAAAAAAAAACGTCAGGAGAGTCCAGCATCTATAATAGTTTTCATATTAAATTATATTACTCTTAAACAATATTTTTTCAGGTAATCTGAAAAATACGTTTATTTTTTGGAGCTTCGAATAAACAAAAAAAAATGACTAGAGTTCAGAACGCCACACAGATGCATACAGATCCCATGCGCATGTCACCTGTAAAGAATTATGCTTACAATCCATTCTAACTCGTCAGTTTAAGAACTAAAATGAACACCTCCATCAATTGTACAATGGCGCACTCAAACATCTATTGATTTCCCAACAAACTACATAATATACGTGATTATTCTAAATATGTAATGCAAAGAAAGTCTCCTTTTGTGCGTGTGGATCTAAAGTTATTTCCCATAAGACTGGAGACTGACATTATGGCGTAGCGTGATATCAGATTATAAGAAACTTTCTTAATTAACTATGACAGGCCATAGAGAAAAAAAGAAGCTCTGTATATTGGGAAATCGGTGTGCCTAATTTGAATGAGAGAATCATGCTTTATCATTGTTTGATACGGAAAAGCATGTCGTCGTTGTCACAGATATATATGAAGGTCACCAAGCTCCTTCGAATTATTCTTTTCATGTCCAATAATACTACCCTGTTTGTAAGAAAGAATTCCTTTGTTTATACAGTAAATATATAAAAGTAATACTTTTCTCAGCAGCATGCTCAAAATGAGTGAGTGTCTCTCTCTAGATATATATATATATATATATATATATATATATACTTTGAGGCGATTTAAAATAAAAAAATAAATATTTGTCGGATTTAGCACTGTGTGTGTGTATATTTTAATTCCTATACTCAGGTAGTAAAAGACTAAAGACTAGTGTGTTGGTCGATAATAATCTAAGAGAAACGCACTGCCGAGTCAATCGAAATACCACCGACCGAGTAAATTAAGTAAAAAACCTAAGTGCCCAATACAGTAAATAGAGCAAAATCTGAAAAACCTAGTGAGCCAGAAACTACCAAGGTTTCACCTAACGGATCTTCAGCGTATTACAGAAATATCATGAAGGTCTGTTAGATGAAATATTGCTAGGTAGGTTCTGGTTGGTTGGTTTTGTTTTATAGCATATCAACCTCAGTGTACAATCCAACTTCTTTGAGGAAATTTAAAATCTTGTATGGTTTTATTTTCGTACAAGTTTTTATTTTATTTTTATATTTCATAAATTAATCACTTGATTTTGGTTTGCTGTGTTTTACGGCATATCAATCTCAATGACAACTCTTTTCTAACACCTTTTTATTTTTGTTGGTAATAATTTTCGTCAAAAATCTATTTCTGCAATATTCTTTTCCTCCAAAATATATAGCGGGTAATAGTTTTTTTGTTTTTTTTTTCAAAAAATTATTTCTGGTAATAATTTTTTTTTACAAAGTATTTCTAGTTGGAAAAACCGAGTTTTAGACATAATTTTTACTCAGTTTCGGGGTTAACTATTTGCCCATAGCTAGGACCCTAACAGATGCTGCCACCCCGGGTTAGGGTGGACCTGGGAACACCAGCAATTTAGAGGTGGTCCCACCCTCCTCAAATCCACCTTAGCAGAAGGCTTGCTTTTGGACTTAGGTTCTGGATCTTATAACGTCACTACAACATTGCACGTTTGTAGTGACATGCATGTGATAATTTTGAATAAATATTAGCTCTATCCTGTATTGAACACTTAAGAATATTGTTTGTTTTTTTTATCGAAATTTTATTCCATCTGTAACACTGTATTTTTATATATATATATATATATATATATATATATATATATATATATATATATATATATATATATATATGTATATATGCTATATGGAATTACTAAGTACTAAGCATTTCAAATACATCGGAGTATGGATCATTTATAATATATTTAGTGTAGTAATTAAGGAAATTGAACATAGAATTTGCTGCCCTAGAGACAGTTTCCTCCATCACAAATTGATACAAATAACACTAAACTGAAAACTGAAGTCATATCTTTATACAGCCTAGTCATAAAGACTTTCAGATTGGATGTCATACATGGCATCAAACCCGTTCAGGTATATCTAAACTCTCATCTGTCTACAACCGCTTTCTCTGATCAATGTTTTAAGAATCATGGAGACCTAAGCGAATATCATTTCTTCAAACATTGTGAAATGTCGCTACAGAAACGGAATCGATGAAATATACCAAATAACAGAATCTACAACACTTCTGGACTTTCAAAAGCAACAACAGGTAAAAAAAGATATCACGTTTATTAGGTCGGTGCAAAAATAATGACGTAATAATGTCATTTTTTTGACGTATTTTTAACGTCAAAAAACGACATTATTACGTCATTATTTTGCACCAACTTAATATGAATCGAGAATAGCGAGATAATCAAGATGTTGGCGTTCTACACCACTTCGAATAAAATGTTAAGGAAACCCAATCACTACTGGAAAAAGTGATAAATAGTTCCAGAGTTGAGAATTAAAAGAAAAGAAACTGTTGAGAAGTGGCTGTTAGATCAACGGTACAACACTGTGATCGAATCGCGAATCTATTAGGTCGGTGCAAAAATAATGTCGTTTTCTCACATGTTACTATGTAAGAAAACGACATTTTTGCACCAAACTAATAGCTGCACGCTTAAATTCGTGTAGTCATAGTGCCGGGGCTAAAAATCAAACCCATGAGAATACCTGCCGGGAAAATACTTGTAGAAAAGACTGAAGGTGAGAGAATGACGCAAATTGTGATGCCTGATTAGGATCGATTACATTAAATAATCTTTTTGTATATACAAATATTGGAGAGTGTTAGGGTGTCGATCTGAGGACAGTGCAAAGGATTTGAAGGAGAGTCAATATGGTGATTATGAAGGTACAGCAGCTCGGAAACTCATTCCTAGTCACTGATAAAAGAACACCCGAATTTGTTCGCGACAGGGTGGTCTACAAGAAACACACTGAGGATGTATCTCTGCTCTGGGTCAAGAGGTGTTTGCTGAAAGGCACAAACAGATATTTCGAAACGGCATGCTGGATTGCTTGGCATTCACGCCACCAGATATTTCAGACAATTTATCCATCGCACGAAGTTATTTCCTCAATTTATTAACCCGAAACGAGAGACTAATTCATGATTACACACTTAAAGTGATGTCAGCAAATAACATTCCAACTCAACTCAAAAAGAGAAGAAAAAAAATCGGTCTCCTTATATTTACCAGAAAGTAAAACTCTTCAATTATTGTAGAACGTAACTCGAGAATTAATGTGGTTATCTCCGGAAGAAGATGGTCACTAAGCGATAGTGAAGAATAAATTCAAGATATATTTTTTCTTTTTTTTTTCTTCCTCTGCCTCATTGTTTTCAGATCATTTTTTTTCTTTATTTTTAGTTTCGAATCAATAAAATCGTGCCGAAGGGAGATTCACGTCAGCAGGAAGGCAGAGTTTATTGATTTCAGTAAACGAAGGCGCAGTTCAATTATCTGAGATATATTGATTTTAGTCGATACCCTAGTCGAGGAATAGACATCGAATATGTTGATTGATCTATCATACAGATTTGTAGGGTAAAATGTTATTCGTTTGAAATAATTTTCTGGAAAAAATAATGTTTATTTTTCTTTTTCTTCCTTGTTCATTTATTAGTAAACCAGACAAAAAAATGGCTATCTTTGAAAACTTTCAAAGAACCAAGTGGAACAAAAGAAGACCCACACTTTATTTAGATCAATAAAGATCTCTATATTTCTGAGATGAGGTATTATGTACACTATTTACATTATTCGGACAATTGTCCTCATCTTTGTCGCCATATTCATTACAACGTTTCGGCCGTTGTACGTCCCGGCTTTCTTAAAGTGGTTGGAATGTCAAACTGAACCCTTTATTTTGCTTACTGGTGTAGACTGTTCTAGTTCCACGTGCGATATATAATGGATGTCAATTTTCATTTATCTCCTGTTAATTCCTCTCTCAAAAGCTGGACGACACTTCACATATCCCTCCCGAGTAAGACCCACCTATAGAGGAGAAGCTGACTAAAGATTGTGTGTAGTCTATCCCGTGCAGCCGCAGAAAGAAATATAAAGGAGTGACAGGCCGCCCACTTTAAGGTAAGGCTTCAAGAACACCAGAAAGCTGTAACACGAGAGGAAGTGAAAAAATCAGGTGTGGCTGACCACATATGGAGAGAAAAGGGATATCACTGCCCTCTTTGATATCAGGTTGAGTTCACAGACAAAGAACCCCACTGGAAAATTTGTAAACTTAAGGAATCAGCACATATGCTAGGCCACAAAAATCACCTGAGCCGATCTAGCATAAAAATGAATATGGGAACAATTAAAATCAAAGTCATATTTTGTGGAGAATTATCCTGTTGAAACAAGTCATCTTTCGTCAGCTTTCTTTGGCGTTTGATCGTATTTGTCTTTTGTAACTGTCCCAGGAAATTGATATAGTACTCACCATTGATGGTGGGACCCTTTTGAAGATAATTTTTAAATAATGTCTTTTGCATAAAAAAACAAAAAAAAAAAACAAAAAAAAAAAAACAAAACACAGGCATCATCTTCCCTGCAGATAAAACGAACTTCACTTTTGAAACTTCTGTTTCCACTGCATGGATTATCTCTTTCTCCAGCTCAAAGTGATAAACCCGACATTGTTAAGTCAGAAAAGGTTAAATGAAACCAGCTGAATCTGCCTCAAACAATGTGAAATTTTCCCGCGCTGTGAACAGTCTGGTACGCTTTTGATCAGGTATCAGAAGATATAGTACTAATCGATCTTCATCCTGTTAAGTTCATGGTGCAGAATATTTCCAACTATCACATGATATAATAGCATTGGCTATTTGAGTGATATTGACGGATAGCAGCTGATTGACTATGTGAGGAACATGATCAATATTTTAGTTGACGGTAGCAGATGCAGGAGGTCCAGACCTTGGGGCATCTTCAAGCGACACCTTTTCTCTTAATTTCAATTGACCACATTTGCACTGTTGATAAACATGGAACGCAATCCCTCAATTTAAAACCGCATAATGTCCTTAGGCTGGGTGCTAAAATCTTTTTTCTGCAGAAACTTGATAAAACCACGATATCAAATTTTATTCATTATCAAGAGAAATCGCTACAAGTTACTTTTGAAGTATTCTTTAAACAATCATATGCTAGTTTACATGGAAGGAAGTTGAGATTCATGTCCGCAAGATTTCGCTAATCTAGAATGATTCCTTCATAATCAGCCTATGGCCTTTTCAGCCCTCTCTTGTATACTGAATTATCTTCGAGTCCCTAACGGTTACAACACGGTTATTTCAATTTATCTGCTCTTAACTCTTTGAACCCGAGCGGACTGCATCCTATCCGCTGTGTGAAAGTGCATACACCGTACCCATCATGGAATCAGGGTTCAAAAGGTTAATAATTTAGTAATGAAAGAATGTAGTACGTTTAAACCATGAAAAAGAACACTGAATTGAATCTCAGATCTATAACGATATAGTTAAAATAGAAACCAACATTGAGCTGTTTAACTTGAATATTCACGTACGTGCTTTCGAGAATTGTTTTCTGGGGGCCTGATTATCGAAAAAAAAAAAAAATATATGGAGTTTAAAATTCACACACAAAAAGAATTATGAATTGTATTTGTATTTAAAACATTCCAAAATTCGCTTGAAGATGAAACAGTACTAATGTTTTTAATTTAATTATATAATTAAATTTGAAGTTTTTTAGCTTCGTTTTTAGAAAAATGGTAATGCCTGTGTAGCGAAGAAGCCATATTTTTAAATCAGTTAATTTATAATATTTATGCTCTGTAAATTTACACTGAGCACTTTTTTATAAAAATGAAAATATCCATGAGAATACCGTATTATGTATCTTATTGTTCTTTTTTTATTATATATATATATATATATATATATATATATATATATATATATATATATATATATATATAAAATCATAAAAAGAAAGAACAGTAAGATGTATAATCTGGTGTTCGTATTGATTATATATGTATAATTTTCCAAGGGTAGCTTGGATGGGGCCCAGAGCCGAAAGTAATGTGTAACCAGTGAGGATTAAACTCACTACTCAGCTGTAATTGTTCTATCGAGACAAGCTTGCTAACAATTACACCACCATTATATATATATATATATATATATATATATATATATATAATGTATGTATGTGGGTATACGAGAGAGCGTGAGTGAGTGAAATCTTGTATCGATGATTTTCCAGAGGGACATTTCGCCGACAATGTAGCGATGTATTTACATGTCACACACCTTATCATAATTTGTATGAGAAAAAGAGTAATGAGTTGACCTTGTTTAACATAAATGCGTGTGATTGAACCTTCTTCAGCATTAAATTCGATATTTAACCTCTTTAATATATGCTACATATATTTATATTTAATGTATTAACTTATAATTTTTTTCCTTTATGGAACGGCTTTAATTTAATCACTTGAAATTCATTAGTAATTGGGTGTAATCTAACTTAAATTGTGGAGAGAAATACAGCGCTCATGACTACGGACATAGTTTAATTATTTAAGAAATACAATGCACGTGAAGTGTTTAATCTTTGTCGTTTGTAGCAATTGATGCTATGAACACCTTCAATGAATTAGTTTCATCATTAGATGATGAAACTGATTATATTCTATCAGGGTTTGTTAGCTACTTTGAAGTGACATGTATTAGTCTTATTCATATATTTAATTACTGTATAAATAAACAGTCCGTCCTTGCATGGAATATTGCAATCATATATGGTCTGGTGCTCCCGCTAGACGTCTCGAGGTCCTCGACAAAATCCAAAGACGAAAATGCTAGATGATAGGTACTGATCTGGTATCTAGTTTACAATCGCACAAACGTGCCTTGGCCTCCCTTTGTCTCTTCTATTAGTATTTTCACGGCAACTCTTCCGACAAGCTACTTTCGCTGGTTCCCGGACGACATGAATTTAAACGAGCTACGAGGCCGGCATCTCGGTCCCACCCTTTCACCGTCAAAACGATTAAATGCAACCGTCTCTTCTAATCAAACAGGTTCTCTCGCACTTCCCGTCTGTGGAAATCCCTTCTCCTTACTTGCCTCAACGATAACTATAATCAAATATTCAAGTGAAATGTCAAACGACATCTTACACCCTGACATTCTAATGTATCCTTTCCTCAAGCACGCCTCTTTATTCATGTTCTCAATCCTCCGTAACCCATTCCTTGCTAGTGGCACTCCCGACTTGCTTGGAGTGAACCGACTTAAAAAAAAAAAAAAAAAAAAAAAAAAAAAACTTATAATTTTTCGTTTTTTTTTTGACAAGTCTTAATTTTATCACTTGAAATTAGGTAATAATTGGGTGTTATCTGACTTATTAGGTTGGTGCAAAAATAATATCGTTTTTTGACGTCAAAAAACGAATATTATTTTTTGCACCAATCTAATAGTTTGAAAATTTCGATCATAAGCACAATTATAACAAATTTTGGAATCGTCCAATTAATAGGCGGCGCATATTAAGGTATTGCTTCTAATTTTTACTTGTACTTTTTCGACCAAATGTCTGGCCACGGTTTGGACATATTAATCAATTCTCAAAGACACGAGATCGTGAATTGTCAAATTGAAACTAGACGTGGAGCTCCATAATATTAGGACGGTGCAAAAATAATGTCATTTTCTCACATGTTAATATGTGAGAAAACGACATTACTTTTGCACCAAACTAATGAGTAACATATTTCAGGCAATAACTTCTGGACAGGTTTCAGCGGATGTGTGCTTATCTAGTCTTTCCGTTGAATACACCAGTTAATCCTACTGTGCAATTTAGGAGTATCAGATCCTTCATATCGGTTCAATGTGAAATTAACACGATCGCTGTAGCGTTTTAACACATTTGACCCAAAGAAGACTTGCATAGCTCATTAAGTGGTATGGCGGTATAAAGGTTCTGAAGGCGTGTAGTTCTGGAGAAATTTCCCCATACCCAGAAGGCTGACCGGGATATACTTATCAATTTTTCTCCTATTAGATGTAAATGCTTTCTGGTGTAGATGGTATGATTCACGTAACGGAATTCTTACGTGCGACTGAATCCAAAAGCGCATAGGGATAGCGAAAGGTACCTTCCAAAAGCTAGGCAAGATATTCAAGAACAGAAAAAATTGGTTAGAAACGAAAGAAATAGTACTGAGCTGTTAACTAATATCGGTTCCCCTCTATGCCGGGGAATGCTGGACAAAATCCTAACAAATGAAGAAAAGACTTCAGAAGGAAGCTGTGTACAACACAGACTGATCAGAAGAGCAATGACTACCTTTTAGAGAAGATAGAAAGAAATAAGTATTTAACATGGAAAAGAGACAGTGGAAATATCTAAGACATTATGAGGAAAGAAGGCTTGGAAAATTTAACACTAGCAGAACACACTGAAGGCAAGATGGACAAAGGAAAATACATAATCGACATAATGAGTTTGTTTAAACAGATGATAGAACAGGTTTTAAGAGAGATAAAAAAGACCAAATTTATTAACCCATGATTACCAAAGTACTGAATAGCATAGCACATAGAATATAAAGTATACGATATCTGTCTATATTTCTGAGATGAGGTATTATGTACACTATTTACATTATTCAGACTATTGTCCTCATCTTTGTCGCGATATTTATTACAACGTTTCAGTCGTTGTACGCTCCGACCTTCTTCAATGACTTATGGCACAGTGGATAAAGGCGTTGGTTAGATTAAGTGACAGAACCCAAAGTGGAGAACTTGTAGAGGGGAATTAACAGGGGATAACCGATAACCGACATCCATTAAACATGGTACGTGGAACTAGAACAGCCTACACCAGTGAGCGAAATAATGGGAGTCAGTTCGACATTCCAACCACTAGAAGAAACGTAATAAATATGGCGACAAATATGATGACAATAGACCGAATAATGTAATCAGCGTAAAGTGTACGAATATCAATTTTTCAAGTTTGCCTGTTTTCGCTTGAAAAGTTAAGTGACTAATCACATTCTTCGGTGTGAGAGACATAGTACACAATGAGTTCTTACCACAGAGCCAGACGATCAATCAGCTACACTTCAAAGAGATCCTGTAGCGTTTACTTTGATCAGTGCTCAAGAAGTTGTGACAGGATAAATCGCAGTTATTTCACTACAACAAT
>OZ010593.1:14299844-14327344 GCA_963932145.1 Acanthosepion lycidas | reverse complement strand
GATTAGTTCACCCGTTCCTGCTAAATTCTGCTTAACCCATTAACTGCCAATTTTTGGCCTAGACAGGTGTCTTGGGAGTTTGTATATTCCTTATGTTTAATTTCAGTAGTTACTGTTATCGTTTTTATAGAAACGAGAACAAATATATGTGTGTATAAAACATCAAAAAATAATATTGATTAGAAATAATAAAAAAAATTTCAAAACAGTCATTATTTTTCTACTTGTGAAAAATGAAACGACGACAGAAAGTGTCTTACGGCTAATAATAAAAACTTTAAAGGCTAAGTGTTGTAAAATATTCCTCTGTAAATGCAATGTATGTAAGCAATTCAATGTAAATACAAGGAATATGCATTGAGTTTAATTTTAACAGATGCCCAAATGGGGCTCATGGCAGGTAATGGGTTAAAATATACTTCGTGTCACCACCTAAAAGGTCCGAAGTTGTTTAATGTTTGTTTTACATTATAGGAGCAGGTAGGTTTACAATCTTCCCTGGCCTTTTGAGAAGGTATCGGCTCATCCCTTCTTTCCTGTATAGGTTTCCGGTTTCCTCTAAATTCTACTCCAACTATTGTTCCCATCGTCCCTCCTAAACTCTAAATTTTACACTTTTATTAGGTTTCCAGTTACTTGTAAATTATTTCCATTCTCTTTCACTTCCAGGCGTCCCTTGCGTCTAAGTGGCATTGTAGCATTGCTTAGAGTGATTTCATTAACAAAAGGAAAGGAAAGACGTTAACTCAATTTATTTAATGATATATCGTCACTATAAAGCAACGAAAGGTCACACAGTATATTAGCCACTGCAAGACCTTCATACATGGCTATTTTGAAGGCGGGCGAAAGCAGGACGGAAACGGAAAACTGTCCAGCCAACATCAAAGAGTGGACGGACATGACAATTCTAAAACTCGTAAGAGCCACCAGGCAGCAGATCACCATGAAGGAAGTTGGATGTTCCTGTTGATCTTAGGTCCCCCTGGCAGATTCCACAAGTATTTCCCTGTCCTAAGTATTGAGAAATTGCCAAATATTTTAGAGAGTTTTTTTTTTTGTTCAAGCTTGAAGTCCTAACGTTATTTTCTCCTGCCTTTTGCGTGTGGACGTTGAAATAAAACTTATTTATAATGGCGCAAGTGGCGTTGTCTTACATATCCATCTCGAGGAAGGTCACAGAAGCACGAGTAATGTAATCAACAATACATCCATATGGAGAGCATTCATAATGTCAAATTGCTAAAACAACGCACTCTGGAAGAAATTGTCAATGACAGGAGTAAGCAGGTATGCTTCAATACAGCTGAGACTATATTGCCAACTAGAAACCTGAAGGTAAACGCGAGAAAGAGCGAGCGACAAAGAAAAAGAGCGAGCGACAAAGAAAAAGAGCGAGCGACAAAGAAAAAGAGCGAGCGACAAAGAAAAAGAGCGAGCGACAAAGAAAAAGAGCGAGCGACAAAGAAAAAGAGCGAGCGACAAAGAAAAAGAGCGAGCGACAAAGAAAAAGAGCGAGCGACAAAGAAAAAGAGCGAGCGACAAAGAAAAAGAGCGAGCGACAAAGAAAAAGAGCGAGCGACAAAGAAAAAGAGCGAGCGACAAAGAAAAAGAGCGAGCGACAAAGAAAAAGAGCGAGCGACAAAGAAAAAGAGCGAGCGACAAAGAAAAAGAGCGAGCGACAAAGAAAAAGAGCGAGCGACAAAGAAAAAGAGCGAGCGACAAAGAAAAAGAGCGAGCGACAAAGAAAAAGAGCGAGCGACAAAGAAAAAGAGCGAGCGACAAAGAAAAAGAGCGAGCGACAAAGAAAAAGAGCGAGCGACAAAGAAAAAGAGCGAGCGACAAAGAAAAAGAGCGAGCGACAAAGAAAAAGAGCGAGCGACAAAGAAAAAGAGCGAGCGACAAAGAAAAAGAGCGAGCGACAAAGAAAAAGAGCGAGCGACAAAGAAAAAGAGCGAGCGACAAAGAGAAAAAGGGAGAGAGCCTGAAAGAAGAATTTTTAAGAAAATACGAACTTTATTAGAAGCGGGGGGGGGATATCATCATGCGTAAACAGTTGGCAATCGTTTGTAGTGAAAAGCGCCAATTAAAATTAGACAACACGAAAGAGAAACCAGTAATTTTATTTGTTTTAATAGTTTTACTCCAAGCCAGGTGATAAATATAACGTGATGGAAAGTGGTTTAAATGGAGAGAAAGAGAATAAGCACACCTTAGTGGGGAGGACTGAGGAAAAGAAGAAAATGAACAGAGTATTAAAAAAAAAAAATCAAGATGGCGATTGATACTGCCTTTAATATTTTTAATATTGTAGTTACCAGGGAAAAAGAAATCAGGAGTTCCACACGTAAAAAGTACGAGGGAAATTCTTACAGTACAACCGCTACGGTTGTATATAGCTACTTTAATAAATTTGTTGCCAGTTTAATAGTACGCTTAAATTGATGTCCACTTATCCTACCCGGTGGGGAATAACAAGAACGAAGAAAAAAACCTTTTCTCCATCGAAATCTGCTGAAACATCTGACTGGCAAAATATATCATATCTCCAATTTCAACCTGTACAAATGATTTAAAGCAACTTCTTTTATGTGCCGTCTCCCTCCAAGACATGGGCGATCACCGCTCTCCACTTCATCCTGTTTCTTGTAGGTCTCAGTAAGTTGTATTGTTATTTCTGTCATCTACTTAAGCCCGTTATGTCAACCGTTGCTCTCCCTTGTCCCTCAATCCATCCTGTGTGTATCAGATTTTCTAAGCCATCCTATCTCTAATTGTCCCAGAAACTTCAGCTGCCTGTTCCTGATGTTAATTATGTTTCCTCTTAGCTTGCATCCTCCCCAAAACCTCATCGTTGCTCAAATGTTCGGTCTATCGTATACTTAACATACCTCTGGTGCCACGAGTCTCCTCTTCATCTACGAGGAGACTGTTCAGCATGCGCTGCTGTGAAGGATGACATATCACGTAGCAGTTCAGTAATATTTTCTTCGTTACCAACGAAACTGTCTCTTAATACTGTCTAGCTTTTACTCGATCTCCAAAAAATGTGTTTTCGTTCGGGAAGGGCACCCTTACGCCGAAGAAATTAAACAAGGATTTATATATATATATAACGCAAATGTTAAATGGCAAGAAAAAATACCGTTCTGGAAAACGGACGTATAAAAAGTGCTCAACGCAGCAGCCTAGAAAAACAGACATGCAGAGGAAGCTAATACAAAAAAAAAAAAAAAAAAAATAGTAACAACAGGCCGAGAATCAGAAAAGCCCTTTGGTTCATCCCCACCTTTCAATATGCAGATGAAAACTAATGTTGAAATGGTATTCTTTGGCCTTTTGAGAAATCATCTGAAGTGTCAAAATTGTATAGCGTCTTTGTTTTAAACTTAAGTTATAGCTGTACTGGCAATTTGAATAAAAGAAAATAATCAAGATTCGAGCAACCTAAGCACAAACGAAGAAAACTGAAAAAAAAAAAAAAAAAAAAAAAACTATATGTAACTACGGGATTGAAAGTAATTGCTCTTTGAACACGTCTGGTCTACCAGTTTGAAGATATAACGAGGGCCAGTTTAAAAATTCTTCTATAACCATACATTCTCTTTTAGTTTGTAAAAGCGCAGGTACAGTACAAAATGGCAAACTACGTCTGGTAATTGAAGGAAGAACACTGTAGATGTCAGTGCATTTGAGGTGAATAAAATCTGGCAGAAGTAGTAGCAGTTGTAGATTTTGTCAGGAGAAATTGGCAATGGCCACTTTTATAAAGACACTGCGGTGTGACTGAATGGGAGAACAGACATAATGTCTTAATGTAATCGTGTAAGAAAAATATTCTCGGCCTGTACAATCAGGATGAAGACAATTTTATCCGCTCACACCACATCCCCTTCTAGACTTCCGATGCCGTAGCATGATAATGGTAGTTTGGTGAGATTTGACGTATGTCTAGCCACTTGACATGACTTAGCGGCCAAAACCACGCTCGTGTGCGGTAGCATACAATATTTTACAACTTGTGTGTGTGCGTGTGTGTGGTAATCCGTTGGTATAATCCAAGCGAGTTCCCGCCTTGAGTATGGCGATAAACTAAATCCGCGTTCTGGGTAAGACAGACTACGTCCAACAGCAAAGCGTCTGATCAGAAAGTATTGAGGAACGAAGAACCATCTTTTAATTGCTGGCATTCCCAGGTCTATCCTGACCCGAGGTAGTAACACCTGTTAGGATCCCAGATATGCAAAAATAGTTGACCCCCACCAAACTGGAGTCAAAACATTATGAAAGTGTAAAAATAGGTTTTAATACCAGAAATACTTAGTAAAAATTACAAGCAATATATTTTGAAAAAAAAAAAAAAAAAAAAAAAAAAATTATATATATATATATATATATATATATATATATATATATATATATATATATATTAGGATCAATAAAAATCTTGTCGGCATTAAATAACCCATTGTGACATGCCGTAAAACACACCAAACGAGTCCTATTGACACAATATATAATTTTAAATATTAAAGGTGACAAAGAGCTAAATATCTATGTTCATTAAAGAAACAAAATATTTTATACAAATGGAATCAAGTTCTCTTTAACAAACTAACACTATATACTGTGAATTTTAAATTTAAAATTCGCGGGTGAAAATGATCATTTACTAATGGTATCTTAATTCTAATTGTATTATATATATATATATATATATATATATATATATATATTTGAGCGTTTCGTCATTTTAGACTTCATCGGAGAGAATTTGTTACATATCCATACATATAACAATTAAGAAATCCTGAGTGTTTGGAAATTGAAAGGGAATATACCGAAACCGGTTTAAGACCAGTCAAAACTGATAACTTGTGTCGGTTTGTTTTGTTTTACGGCATATCATCGTCAATGGGTTATTAATGCCGATAATTTTTTTTCTTGTTGGTAACTTTTTTTTTCAAAAATGTATAGCTGGTAATATTTTTTCTTTAAACATTTATTGCTAGTAATGTTTTTTTTTGGGGGGTGGGGGGGTCACATAGTATTTCTGGTATTAAAACCGATTTTTACACTTTCATAGTATTTTGACCACAGTGCGATTGTTAATTATTTACCCATAGCTGGGACCCTAAGGGGTGCTACCACCCCTGGTCAGGGTGGACCTGGGAACACCAGCAATTAAGATATGGTTGCACACGCATCAAAACCTCCTGGTCAGGGGCCTTGCTCTTAGATGTAGTTTAGCGTCTTACCCAAGACGATAACTTGTGTGGGGTCTGCGAAATTGGAACGTTGAATGAGAGTTTACACATATTTTTTTTTTTTTATCAACACGCAGATGCACATTAATGTGTAAACCGTCAGCGTTTCAATTAGAATGCTACATATGGAAGAATATTCGGTCGATCCAAAAGAGAAACGTCAAATGAGTGCTGATTTGAAATGAAGCTGAGGAAAGGTTGGTAGAGAAATGGACGAAAGAGAAATACAGATAAGATATTGAGACCTTATCAGTACGATGAACGTGTCAACCTTTGCAAATCCAATTACCAAAATCGATATCTAATTTAACACGCCAGAAAACTTGTATACCAACCGATATCGCCCTTCTCGATATTCTGATAATACACACGTTGACACTAATAGGGTTTGGAATGAGCTCACAGGGAATAAAACATTATGTTGAGGAAGGGGAAGATGGGTATCTGCCTATATAGTTCTGTTTTTTTTTTTGTTTTTTTTTTCGAAGCAGCTGTGCTTTTTGAAAGGAACATGCCGGGTAAACATGAGAGATAAAGATCTATTCAATGCCGTAGGAACTGGTTAAGTTGTTTTGGTGTCGTTATCTTTTTGGTGTGTTGCTCCGAGATATTTCGTAAATGAAAATCAAACGGAAAAAGCTTCGTTGAAGAAGAGAAAGCAGTAAAAGGGCCTATTTATGGATATAACATGGAAAGAGAGTGATGTAGTAATGCTTACAACCTTACAAATGGTGCCATGTATTAAGTATGCAGACACACTCATATTATATATAGGAATTATGACAAAGTCAATCTTGTATAACGCAATGCGTATTTTCGCACTTCAGCGGACTATTTATATTAATGTGACTAAAATTGTGCATGTAAAAGAGGGGGACGCTGACATTTTAATTACGATTTTAAAAATGAGTTTCCGGTTTATAGCCTAGCCGATTTTAATTAGATTTTTCATTGTTTATATTAGGTTTCTGCAAAAATAATGACGTAATAATGTCGTTTTTTGACGTTAAAAAATACGTCAAAAAACGTCATTACTTTTGCACCAACCTAAAAAATCACATTTTGTGTGCGCGTGTATATATATATATATATATGACACAATGTGTGTTAAAGAAAAAACAACTTTCTTTGTGTAACCAACTGACAACTTCATTAGAAGACCGTGCTGAAGAAGGAAAGAGGAAAACGGACCAAAATGCAAACACCTACTGACAATGAAATAATCAACACACAGATTACCACGACAGAGCAAAAAACGCTTCACTACATCATTGCTTAAAAGGACAGCCCTAGTTCCACGCTCTCGTGATCTTCAGGCGACTATATAGGTATCTCCGAAGGAAAGCGCTACGTAAATTTTAAAATGCATTTTTAAAAATGATAATATTATTGAAGCTTTTATTTCAGCTTTAATTTCAAGCTAATAGATTAAATTTAATATTTCGGGATAAACAGAATAGCTTGCTGTATTTCAAACTGACTTTCAACTGATTGGAATTTTTTTTTTTTTTTTTTATTCTCAGCCTAAACGCTAAAATTGTCCATATTGACAAATGTCAACACAATTCAATTCACTTTATTAAAAAAAAAAAAAAAAAAATCTTTCAAAAATTAAAAAATACTTTTCTGAAAGTTCATTTGTGGACGATTTAAAAAAAAATATTTTAATTTAAAATATTGCAGCAAAGCGTGTTTATTACAAATGCAGCAAAGAATTACTACAATTGCACGACCAAAATTAACTAAATTATTGAAGTGCTGGTGATTCTGAGAGATGTGGAATTCTTACCAGAATGTATTATTGACGAAAAAAAAATCTTAACATAATATATGCATGTGTGTTGATAGACAAACAATGGAAAGTACAGGAAATCCTACTTAACGTGTCAAACAAACCGGGAGGAAATGACTAATCAAGTCTAGAAAGACAGATTTTAGGGTTGTCACCAAAAGAAGCAAGCACAAATTACCAACAAGTAATTTCAGATAAAAAAAAAAAAAAAAAAAAAAAAAAAAAATCAAACAAGTCCATTCATTTAAATATTCGGAAATGTTCTAACAGCATGGAAATAGCATACCATATTTAAAAAGGCACATTGTCAACAATACCGTCTATAATCTAAACCGCGTATTTAGAAAAACAATGGTACTAAACTGTTCTAGAAAAATCAACCCTTTCCTATGTCAGTGAATGCTGGGCAATCTCTTCACAGTTGAAGAGATTTCAGGTAACAATAATATGGTCCCACTGATAGAGGCTGAGAATCCCAGATGAGTAACGAGGATTTTTTTTTAGAATAATAATCTTAATATTAATTATTACTATTATTATAATTATTATATTATATTTAAGGCATGCGCTACACAGGAAACCAGCGAGTTACCTACATAAGTAGCTTGTTTACATAAATGACAGAAAACAGGTTGGAGCGATAACGAAAAGACAAGTCTTCCTAAGAGTTACAAAGTTGTGGAAAGCCATGTGTGCCCACGTATTGAAGGGATACAGCACATAAAAGAAAGCCTTCCTGATTGGCAATCCTATTAACAAAAAAAAAAAAAAAAAAAAAAATCTGAAGACCATTAACTGGATCATGTTTGCCCGACAATATCATATATAAAGCTAAGTTGAGTTTAAAGGAATCCCCACTGTCAACTACATTCTAACGGTAAAAAGAAATAATTGTATGACATTCGAGATTGAATAAGGAACAGTAGCGCCTTATCCAAATAAGTCTTGTAACCATATTTATCACAGTTTCGCCCGTTGTACGCTCTGGTCATCTCCAGGTGGTTGGAATATAGAATTGAAACATTTGTTTCACTCGATGGGGTAGTCTTTTCTGCTGTTTTTAATGACACATGGCACCGTGGATAAAGGTGTGGTTATATCCAGAGACAGGACACAAAAGAGTTGTAGGTTCAATACCTGGTTAAGGCATTGGAGAACTTCGAAAGGTGAATTAACAGGAGATAACTGATAACTGACTTCCATTAAACAGGACACGTGGAACTACAACAGTCTGCCCAGCGAGCGAAATAAAGGGTTCAGTTCGACATTCCGACCACCTAAAGTAGGCCGGACCTTACAACGGCCGAAACGTTGTGATAAATATGGCGACAAAGATAAGGACAATACTACGAATAATATAGTGTTCATAATACCTCGTCTCAGAAATCTAAACAGATAGTGAAAGGCCGAAAAGTTGTAATAAATATGGCGAAAAAGATGAGGACAATAGTACGAATAATGTAAATAGTGCACATAATACCTCATCTCAGAAATATAGACAGAAACTCTTGTTACTCAAACAGAAAAAACAAAAAAAAAAACAAAGTGTAAAATAAGAAAAATACCAAGAATGTTTGTTGGGGAGTTAGATTTTTAAGATTATTTCGATACTTCTGCTTTCAAAAGCAGTGCCAGGACTTATGCTTATAATTATTTACCGTTTGAATGTACGTGATTCATGACTGACCATTGAGAACCGTTGCAATCAAATTTGAAAATATCTATTTGTGTTTTTGTTTCAATCTCTGGCGTAGCTTTAAAAAAAAGTGAATTTTATCTTATCCTTTTGGATCGCGATCTATATTTGAACTAACACATACGAAACAATATATATTGATATACATAGAACACTGATCATAAGAAAAAACTAAAAACTGTCAGTGTCTATATTCTTTTGCAAAAGATGTTGGTGCCAATTTTTTTTTAAACGAGTCCTAATGGCTCTATGTTCGGGTAGGTGTAAAGTAAGTCGTCTGTTTAGGGATGTAGTAGTTTGACCAATGTAATTATTTATGAGCTTCATTTGGTTTGATCATGAATACAGTTCCTAAAATGGCATTTGAAAGCGTAAATAATGTTAGTTCTTTATAGTTTTAAATTTGCAGGTCTTATTTTTAGCTGTTTTAATTTTTTTTAATAGGAAGTAATACATATTAGACATATACATTAATGCATGTTTCATTAAATAATATAGAAAAGTTTATTCTTCTAAGTAAATTCCTTTCATATTGTCTAATCTTAACATTATCATTAAAAGATGAAAGTAAATCACCGTACTGATTTTTTTTTTTTTAAATCCTATTTAAGCTTTCGGCTTACAGAAGCCATTATCAATGACAATTAAATTTCAATATATTAAACAATACACAGACAAAACAATAATGGTAGCCTGTTTTTGTTGCATGAAAGATTTCCAAGCAACGAGAAACTCGTGTATACGAAACGCGGACGCGAAAATCTCACTGCAGTTCGTGACGTCACAGTGAAAACGAGAAGTGTTAAGTATAGGTCGCCGTTGGTGTAAACCAATGGCTTCTGTTGTCAATTATAGATATTTAAGAATATTTGTGGAGATTTCAGTTTATGTCGTTCAGGTTAGGTTTTAGCTTTAAGAATTTTTAGTTTTGTTTATTTGTTTTCATGTTTAAGTATAGTTGCGTTTTCAACGAGTTTTTTCAGGAATCGTGAATGCGGCCAGGCATGTTTTAAATGCCTAAAAATGTTAGAGCTATCATTCAAATCTAGAGTCAAGCCTATTGAAAGCGAGTTTGTGTGACCAATATATATATATATATATGTGTGTGTGTGTGTGTGAGAGGGATAGAGTAGACCATTGAAAGAAATTCGAGGGATAAAAGATAAAAAATAATGATGATAATAAAGCTAGTAATATGTAATGCACATTAGGTCTTTTGACCAAATAGAAACACGAGATGGATGTTACAGTCGAAATTTTCGGATACTTTTCTTTCACAACGAGAAATAATGAAGTAGGGCTTCCAAATAGGAATTTTTTTTGCCTGTGTTATATTATTTAGGGGTTATAGTAGTTTGGCGCTAGTTGTTTGCAATAATTAGGGTTGTAGAGTTTTTGTATGATGTTCTTTGTGGAAATTGCATGCATGCATAAACACATGTATGCATGCGTAAATACATAGAAAAAAAAAGTTAATAGGACCAACGGCAAATTGACAAAACCTAAAACTCTTATACAGATATAGTCTCGTATAAAGACAATAAGGAAAATAATTGTTCTAGTAGCAACTGGAGTCTCACACTGATCGATAATGTCAAGTTCACGCTTCAATGTCATTATCAAATGCTATTACTTGTTTATCGTGTAGTAGATATACAATATTGATGAATTCACATAAATTGCTTATTTTTGTATAAACACCCAAACAAAAAGATATTAAACAAATCAATAATTTGAAATGTATAAAAAAAACTAATTATTACCTCCAAAGCTATTCCATGTTGACAGATTTTACAGTTTTTAGCTGTAGTCTTCAATATAATTTAAATATATTTTGACATTATTTCATACAAGATGAGTTCATATGCCGGAACTTAATTCAAGTGAAACAAACCAAATATTTTCACGCAACAAGTCAAAAGGGACTCTTCAATCACCAGACAATTTGTATATTTCTATCTCACCTTCACTCAGTCAGCTATCTCTTCTTTCTCTATCGTTCCCCTTCCGCTCGTGACTGGTGTACTCGAGAGCATTTACGATAATATAGACAAGAACATCTCTCTCCATCAGTTTACGTACATATTCGTGTTCGGTGACTAACGCCCACCATAGAGTGTGGCATACTTACCCTTAACTTTTAAATCCATCACAAGTGTTTGACTTTCCTACACATTTTCGTAGTAACCATGACGGTAACGCTTCTTTTCTCGATCTGTTTTGGCGCCATCTCTGAATCATGTCACGCTACGCAACTCTGCTCTCTTGGAAACCCTGCCCTCTTGGAAACTGCTCATGCCGCCGTGTCTATTATCTTCTACTCCCCTTACGACTAACAGATCTTTGTTATCGACGCGCACACAGACTTGTCCCGTTATTTCATTAGCGACGTTCCTTGGAATGTGGTTTGTTTTTGTTGTTTTTTTACGCCGTTCAAAATGTTCGTCTGGGGTCTCCTTCTGGGTAAAAGCTTGCAACGAAGATTTCATCGCAGCAATAAAATATAAAGTTAAATCGTGCTCATCTCTTTGGTTCTCAGCTGCTTGCTCAGCTGCTATAGCCCATAGGAATCAATTCTTACGTCTGTACCGAAGCAACATCGATCGCAACAGACGTTTCTCTGATCGTAATGAGTTACTATTTGCTGATAGAATGAAACATTCATCTTGCAAGTTTGGTTCTAAAGATTGGCGGCTCTGCAAGAGTGTGCTGAACAGCAAATCTACAATACCTCATCTGTTCAATCAATTCGAAGTCCTAATTCCCTCAGCTGATAAAGCTAAATACTTTGCTCGGAAATTCTCATCCAGTTGAACACTCAACTCATCCGGAGTACGCACACCTGATTTTCTCCCGGGAACTGAGGCTCTATTGAGGAAGAAAAGCATAACCCCGTCGATCGTATTGAACATTATCTCTAAATTAGACTCAAAGTAAATGTTGGTGACGGGATACCAGCCGTAGTCCTAAGCAAATGTGCTATGAGATCGCTCCAGTTCTCTTCAAAATATACAACTATTGCCTCACTGACTTGCTTTCCAGCCTATTGGAAGGTCACTGTTTTTAAGAACTGTGGAGACTTTCCTGACCCATCTAACTATTGTCCTATCAGTCTCCTACCACTTTTTGGTAAAGTCTTCGAGGCTTTAAACAACGCTGAAGTTGTTAAGCACCTGACATCATATGATCTACTCTGACAAACAATATGGTTTCCGCTTTATCCGATCTACCGCTGACATGACATAAACGAATCTGTATACGAAGCTCTTAGTGATAACTGCGAAGCTAGAATTGTGGCTCTAGATGTCTCTAAGGCGTTTGATAGGGTTTGGCATGCTGGCCTTCTTCGTAAGCTTTAGGGATACGGTAATACAGGACGATTATTTTATTTAATATTAGGTTGGTGCAAAAATAATGACGTAATGTCGTTTTTTGACATTTTTTAACGTCGAAAAACGACATTATTGCGTCATTTTTGCACCAACCTAATATAATCATTCGTCTCAAACCGTGAAATGAAGGTCCTCCTAAACGGGTTCTCCTTCAGTTCCTTTCATACGAACGCTAATTTTCCTCAAGCCTCTATCATACAGTTTCTGATCATCAACAATCTCCCCGATGTCATCAGTTCTCAAGTAAGCATCTACGCCGAAAACACTAATATTTACTCCTGTTTCAATAGCAAATCATTGCTGACAATGCTAACCTGGCCGTTGGTCTTGAAAATGAACAATGATCTGTGGCTGACTGAGGCAGAAAATAGCTTGTAAATGTCTCCAAAAAGAAACTGCTCTCATTTAACAAACATAGAGAAACCTCTCTGACTCCTATCAGGGTCTCTTTGAGCCTTCATGGTCTCACGTTTTCCACTGACCTGAGGGGAAACAACTACAATGAATCTACCACAAGAGAAGTTGGTTCCCGTGTTGCACCAGAAGGTTTTTCTCGCCTGAGTCCAACCTTCATATCTACAAATCAATCATTCGTTCTTGCATTGAATACTGTTGCCATATATGGTCACGCGTACCCGCTGTTTATCTCGAGGTACTCAATAAAATCCAGAAACGGATATGCAAATTTAATAGGTCCTGATCTGGAATCTCGTCTACGGGCACGTTCTCAATTTTCTACAAATATTTTAATGGCAACTGCTCTGACGAGCTACTTTCAATGGTACCCCAACTTGAATTTAAACGTATTACTAGGTTTGCATTTCGGTCCCAGCTTTTCAATGTCTAAAGAGTTAAATGTAACCGTCTCTTCTACTACAACAGATTATTTTCTCACACTTTCCATCAGTGGAATTCCCTTCCTCTCACTTGCTTCCCTGATAATTATAGTCTTCATATATTGAAATGTAATGTCAATCGACATCTTCTGATACTTTGATCTTTATTTCCGTCCTTTGTACTCTTTCCTGAAATACACATATTTACTCCTGCTCAGTCACTGTAGACTCTTGCGTGCTCGTGGCACTCCCATCTTGCTTCGGGTGAAATGATTTTAAAAAAAAAAAAAAAAAAAAAAAAAAAAAACAACCAAGAATTTTAGGAGCCATCAAGTTCTGGAAATGAATAAAAAATAATTTCTTGGGATTTTTTTTTCGGGGTTTATTTTACGCGATCGCTCAGCCGTCTGTTGGATTTAAAAACTGCGTAGACTCCTTAATATATGTATTGGCGCTTTCAAATGATAGTATGCTTGGAACATCCCTCAATTTCTGGTTTCTATTTAGAGTTTGATCATTTCCATATTTCCGCGTTCAAATATAATCCTACTTTATTTTTCCTCGGTCTCTGAATTAATTTTATATTA
The DNA here is from genome assembly GCA_963932145.1 of Acanthosepion lycidas. Lineage (NCBI taxonomy): Eukaryota > Metazoa > Mollusca > Cephalopoda > Sepiida > Sepiidae > Acanthosepion > Acanthosepion lycidas. The sequence continues at coordinate 14,313,774 of OZ010593.1, read as the reverse complement.
TTTATGTACAATCTATAGTCTTACGAGTTGCTTCCTTTTTGATCTGATTGTCAAAATTCGTCTTCAACATGGCCGTTGTCGTTCGCATTCTCACTAAGTTTATTCATATTATAACCAACTCTTATTAATAGACGAAAAACAACCATCTAGTCTTTATGTACGCAGAGGCTATAATCAAGTACAATTAATGAGCAACTAAAAATCCATTCCGTTGATAAATAGTCGAACAAAGGCCGCGTTTCGATAGACAAGAGAATAGCAAATCGTCATAATAATGATCGCTACATCTGCAGTTAATTAATGATTATCGACATGCTGTGTTGCCAAGAAAGAATGTCGTTTCATATTCCCGCATATAGATACCGCGACCAGGAATAAAATATTTGTTAATTGAAAGAGGAGAGATAGCGTGCGAAATGTTTTGTGATCAAACGACTTCGCGTGTAGACATCGCGTAAAAAAAAAAAAAAATAAAAAAATAAAAAAAGATAAGAATGAAGAATTAAACTGTAAAGTTTTGAAAGTAAAAGCACGAAAGATATTTCTTAAAAGAACTAAACATTAACATTGTTATGCTATGGTTGAAAGACATGAATAAAAATATAACTAACTACATACTGACAGCGTAGAAGACGATGACGTGAGTGAATACGGCATCGTGGAATTTCAGATAAACACTTATTTCGTGTTTGCAAAATATTTCTATTGGAATTCTTATGCATTGCATGTACGATTATTGCTTAGAATATTGCTACCATAGATTCTCTTGTGTTCCTTATATTTACCATAATCTCCTTGGTAAATTCAAAAAAAAAAAATAAATAAATAAATAAAAAAAAAAAAATAAATAAATAAAAAAAAAAAATAAAAAAAAATAAAAAAAAAAATAGCAATATTATTGGTCCTAATCTAGCGACTCGTCTTCAGTCACTTTTCCACCGCCGTAAAGTCGCCTCTGCGTCTTTCTATAAAGACTTTCATGGTAATAATTCGGATGAGCTCTTCATTACCTTAAAAAGATTTGTATTCATATTGTAAATACTCATCGGGGCTAGTTGTTTTATTCCCCTCCCTACAAACAATGAATAGTACATATGGGGTTTAGTTAGGACTTTCATAGAAACAATGAGGTATTATAGTGGATGTAGTAAGAATTCTTTCTTTTCATGTAAGGAATATTGTTGCATGTTTGGGCCAGTAAGAGTGGCTAGCTAAGTTTAACGTTAAGACAGAAGAATACCATCCCCCCATCCTCATTTTGGCCTTGTGCCACATTTTGTAAATAAATTACAAATAAATATCAATCTTCGCTCTAATACCTAGACTTTAAGCGCATATATTTGAAATGTCTAGATGGAAACGTAAATTCTATACTAACAATTTCTTTTCTCGCACTTTTCGCTTGTAGAAGTCCCTTCTGACTCCATGCTTTAAATTTTTAAAAATTTAAATGCAATGCCAATCTACTCTCGTCCTTATTATTCTTTACTCTTCAGAACACAATGTTTCGGGTCATAATTCTTTCACCTCTTATATCCTGTGTGCCTGGTCAGGGAGAGGGAAGGAAGAAAATCTATAATGGCAACTATTAGAATTTAAAGCGAAACGCGCCGAAGAAAGAAATGATAACGAATTTTACTTGTTATTGGCATAATCTCGAGGTGGCAATCGTTAGTGTCAAATTGCAACACTATATGTAATTCTCCTTGTAGAAGTAACGATAGAAAATAAAGAGTTAGGGTTCTTATTAACAGTTTTGGTAACACGTCCAGTTAGCTTGGAAAGCGGGAGCACCGTCGTAACGAAGGAAAACAAATACCCCGACTGATTTGGCTAACTATTTTTGCATTGTATATCTCTTCGAGCATATATGCAAATTTTTGTCCTCTCCCCCTTCAATCAGATGGGGTCACCTGGAACTCATTTCTATGAATTTTCTGTGAAGACAAAATAATATAATTCATTATATTTTGTCAAAACTATAGTTTAATTCCCTCATTTCTCCCCTAAGTTGCGCTAAATGCACAAAGTATATATATATATATATATATATATATATATATATATATATATATATATATATATATATATATATATTATATAAGGTTGGTGCAAAAATAAAATCGTTTTTTGACGTATTTTTTAACATAAAAAAACGATATTATTTTTGCACCAACCTAATATATAAAGTAAATACTGAGTGGCAAAATGTGTTTCATGCTGGAATGCATTCATTAAGACCTTCAGATTTCTCTTATGCATTATGCACACTGCCGGCACTACGTTCTGACCTCAGAGTACATTTGGACATTTCCACTCGCCCCATCTCTAATATTGAATGGTTTTACACAAATATAGCATCCCGCAAAAACAAATACATATTTTCATATATTCGTAAGAAAAGCAAAAACATTAAAATTAATATAGACACATACATTAAAATGAATATATTCAGTTAAAAATAGAAAAACAATGTAAAAAATAATTGAATAACCGAAAGCTCTCGGATGTATAAATCATTGGACCAATTTTTACACTATGTCCAGAAAAGAATACTTGGACAAATAAATACAAGAAAATCAAATAAAAAGTGTGTGTGTGCGTGGCAGCATATGATTATTTGAAATTAAAAAATTGCAGACAAAATGTGTTTTTAAAAATGATCACAACGGAATGCAGAGCTTTACAATAAGTTTGTCTTTGTAAATATCCACTGAAAATGATTTCGGTTAAAAAAAAAAAAAAAAAATAAAAAAAAAAAAAATACGCCGCCTTTCTTTATGAATTTCATTAGCAAGAAACTTTGACAATTGGAAAGAAACAGTATAGAAATAAGACAATGCATCTATACTAAACAGTCAAGCATGTTTGAATGAATATATACTGTATAGTATAAGGATATTACATCGAAAACCTATCAAAATCGTTACAGAATTGCAGTCGTGTTTCGATGCGTAACAATGCATCTCATAAGGTGATTGTAAATTCCTGGCGAGTGAATAAATTTAAATTTAAAAGCAAAATAATCTTTTTACAAAAAAATATAAAAAAAAAACAAAAAACATAAGGAGTTATAAGGTTTGTGGGCTATACTCTGATCAAACAATCACACATAACCTACGCTAAAATTAGACTAAACGAAGAAATAAAAATGAAAAAAATTGTTTTATAAATAGGTCATGACACGTAGATTGGCAGCTAACGACAAGCAAGGCAAACTAGAGCGGATGTAAATGGTTACATAAATTACACAAACTGTCTAGTTTCCTAAGAAATAAAACTGATTTCTTAAGAAACGGCATTGTTTACGATTCTCAGAAAGAATATATTTTCTCAAGTCCCTATTCGAATACAAAAGGAATCAATCGATATTCTTAAAATACCGATTCTTTATTTGGAGACATTTCTGACGCATTGTCGTTTTTGCGACTATTGTTTTCAGATATTGATTATCAATGGCAAAGGTTCATCGTCTAACACCGTCATATACAAGAGTGTTAACACCGCCGTACTGACTGATCCCAATTTTGCTCCTTCTCTAGATCGTCTGTTAAGGTTGGCAACAGATTAGGACATTATGGCCAAGCTTGAACTCGTACAAGTAAAAAAAATCTTTCCTTTTTTTCGTGTTCATAACTTTTTAAAGGAAAAAATTTGAAAGAGATTGACATAAAATTAAGAGGACAAGTTAACTAAAAATGAGCAAATATATTTTCGTGCAACTATTAGAATATAATAAATATGTCTATGCTAAAATTGTCCATTATTTACGGAACGAATGAATTTGAAAAGTAGCAAAATTTTCCACTTGATGAGTTACAATGTTTAATTAAATCGCGCAACTTTGTAAATTCCACCTCCACATTTAACCCCAGAACACTAACCATGGTTATATTATACCCATGGTTAGTGGTCAGCAAAAATTTTCCTATTTTTAATTACAATTTTCAGTGCCTGATTTTCTTACCTAAATGTTTTTCAGTTCCTATTAATGTTAACTCAAAGTACAAAGTTTGAAGTGTCTGCATGCAAAATATTTCAAATAAAGATTTATAGTTAATATTTTTTGATATTTTGAAAATCGGGTATGATATACCCATGGTTAGTAGTGGTGTAACTTTAATTGATGGTTAGTGTTTAGGGTTAAGTTTATTATTACTTTGTTGTGTATTAACTCTCTTACGAAATTTTTAAGTTAAGCTTAGATAATTTCTGAGTTATAGTAGATATGGCGGGTAGAATAATATATTTTGTTCATTGATTTTCTGTAAGAATCATTTTCTTTTGAAATATTTGATGAGCTTTTTCGGTTTGTTTCGCTTTAAATCTTAAATAATTATGGCATTTTAAAAACTAATTATTGCCACAACTAGCAGTATAACCTGCCTTCGACCGGTTATTTCATGACTGGGAATTTTTGCCGTTCAACTCGAGCAGTTTAAGTTAAAAATCAACCCACCCTAATATCAATATAAGTAACAATTTGTTGCAACTGAGGCACTTCCACAGATTTGGGGAGGGGGGTAACAAATTGAATCGGGCGTGGGGGGGGGTCTGAAAAAAGGTCGTTTTTGCGTTCTCAATCTTGCAAGTAAAGAACCTCTTTCATGGAGCGTCACAATAATATACGACAATTTTTATTTATAATATAATTTTTTTGTATGTCTATATTTTTGAGATGGGGTATTATGTACATTATTCGAACTATTGTCCTCATTTTTGATAACTGATATCCATTAAACATGGCACGTGGAACTAGAATAGTCCACCCAGTGAGCGAAATAAAGGGTTCAGTTCAACATTCCAACCATCTGGAGAAGGCCGAAACGTTGTAATAAATATAGCAACAAAGATGAGGACAATAGTCCGAATAATGTAAATAATGTACATTTTTTTTTTAAATTCTAATACTCATTTGCGTTACATTTCAACTATAAATTGATTGTATTTTTTTTCTTCTAATGACATTAAATTTTGCTTTTGATTATTGCGCTATGTGTAAAAAACAAAGTCATGTTTTTTTCGATGGTTCACTTTCAAGGTGAAAAATCCAGCCAATACTCCAGCCAATTTCAACTCGAACCGGCACTGAAGAAATATCTATCAAGAATCGGATGAAAACTATGGAAACGCATAAACATCCGATCACACAAAAACACACATTTTAAGAATTATAGATACAGATGAATGCACAGGAGTAACCTCTAGGTATTTGAATATTATAGGATCACAAAGAGCTTTTACGTAAAGCATTAGTCTCTCACTAATGAGCCAGAACAATTTCGATTCAAAAATTCTAGTTTAAATAAAAAGAAAAAAAACATCTTTCTAAAGCGAATGTGTATAGTGTTGTGATCCCTAGATCATTCAATGTAAATTTTGGCAGGTTCTTACATTTCAGCTTTATTGGTAGATATTATATTATCACAATATGAGAGATTTAGTAAGTGATAAAGACCAAAACGAAAGTATATAGAAACTATATGTCACTGGCTCGACTACAGAGATACGCGTTTAAAAATAAATTAAAAAAAATTAAAATTTTAGCCTTCTAACACGGTTTTCTATCGATGAATAACAAGTGGCGGTTGCTTTTTGATATCTACCCCCGACCTACATTTTTTCTTTAACAAAACTCGTTATACAGATTTTTTTCGACATTGCCATTCATTTGCATTATATGTAGATATAATTTAAATATTCACGGGCAAAAACAAAATAGCCATTCACCATATTTGCATCCATATCACTGAAAGCAAAGTACGACACATTTATCGGATCCTCCGAATAGAAGGGTGGAAGAGTTGTAAAAAAAACACCCTGCGCAAACTTTTATTGAAAAGTTATATAAATAACTGACAATAACAGACAACGAATATTAAATAAAAAAGATAAAAGCTAGATATGATATATAAATTGATTTGAAAAGTAGTAGATAAAAGAAATTAAGTAAACATTACCTAAATAAAGCGTAAAACTGAAAAGTAAACACGAGTTGTTTTTATTTTATCTGTTTTCATCTTTTCAAAACAGACTATTAAAATATTTTATTGATTGATCGTCAACTGAGGAAATTACATTTTACCGAAATACGTGATTGGGACGCATTTTCTTATGCTACCATTTTTTTCTCCAAGAAAATCAAGGAAATGAAAATTATTTTAAAAATATCTAGCCGATTTTCTTTCACTTGTCTATCTCGACTTAATAGGGAATGTTCTTATCTCATGATTTCTGTTAAGGTGAAAACATTGTTAATTTCTTATTTCATTTTTTGCTTACATTGCAATGTTCTTTTATAGTTTATGGGCGCAGCTTAACGTCTTGTTCCAATATAAAACTGCAGTTCGTGATCAGAGTGGAATACAAAGAAACACTTTGGAAACAAATCTGACACGTACATTATCGTAACGAAATCTAACCAGTTGACTGTGTTTAAATTTACGTTTAAGATGATTCGGTGACGATAGGAATGCGTTTAGTACGCAAGGTGCTAACACGTTTTTGACATGAGCCACAAATGACCAAAATGGCTTTCTAAAAGTTTTTTCATCTCATCTGGTAAACAAATCTTAGATGAGGAGCTTACTAAGAATTATAAGCTGTTACATTTTCTAAAGAAAAAAAAAATTATGCAACTTTCATTTTAAGCCTTGATATTGGTGTGAAAAGATATCGACGAAGATTATTCTCATTTGGAACGAGGTTAAATGATAGAGAGCACGATCAACATGTTGATGTTCCACACTAACTCAAATAAAAGGTTAAGAAGAACCCCCACCCACAATCAATTCTGCAATGAGCAATAACAGCTACTGGACGTGAGTCTTATTTTCATTGGAAAGATTTTATAAATTTCACCCGTACAGCTACCCTGGGTGCACGGTCAATGAATACCGAATATTCTCTTATAAGGAAACGTCTAATATATATATATATATATATATATATATATATATATATATACACACGCGCGCGCGCGCACTTATCAAATGATTATAAACAACAGCAAGACTTGATCAGGATTTTTGAGGAGCGTAGAACCACCTCTTAATTGCTGGTGTTCCCAGGTCCACCCTGACCCGGGGTAGTAGCACTTGTTACGGTCGTCCTGGGTATGACGATAAACTACATCCGCGTCCAGTGTAAGACTGGAAACTATGTCCAACTACAATGTTTTGCGCGATCCTTTCGCTAGGCCATTAGCCATTTGTTCGGAATCTAAGCCAGATATGTCACGCACTCTTGATAAAATTCAATTCACTAGCGAATAAACGCGCGCACACAGACACACATATTTGCACAGTATTTAGTGAAAAGAGGTAGATATCAGTAATAAAGCTAACCTATTCAGTTGTATCGATACGAGTTTGTGATCGCAAAAGCGTGAAACTTCTTGTCACAAACAAATATCCACACAATTGAGTATATATCTCCCAAATAAGCCAAAGAACCAATGTAATAAAAATCCATAGTACGTAGCAGTTACTTTAAGAAAAAATTCCCCAAAACAAACTACAGCAAAATATTATAAGAGATTATAATAAAAACATTTTTGAAATCGCTACACAATATTATTACATTTCCTTGAGCCATAGTTGGTAACTGGTGATATATATTTTTTTTTTTTTTTTTTTACACAGAAATTTAAAAAACAAAACAAAAAACAAATCGTTACCTCTTTTCCGAAGGTTAAAAAGGGTGGGGCATAAGGTTTAGAATTATTAGGTTGGTGCAAAAATAATGTCGTTTTATATAACAGTAACATATGTGAGAAAACGACATTTTTTTTTATATTAGGTCGGTGCAAAAATAAACTTGTGGGTATGTCCCCATAAACCAACTGAAAGACCTACGCTAAATAGAAAAAACGTCAGAGGTAGCCGAGTTATTTTTTCATGTAACGATAAAACGATGCTTAGTCATGTCAATCTGGCGATTGGAGAGAATATTGCAACGACATGAATGTAACCATGTATGACGTTCTATTTACTGAAGCGAAATATATATATACATATATATATATATATATATATATATATATATATATACACATATACACCTTTACAATTGGAATTAAGATACCTTTAATGACCATTTTCTCCTATGAATTTTAATTTTAAAATTCGCAGGTCAAAATGGTCATTAACTAAAGGTATCTTTAATTCGAGTTGTGAAAAAAAATTTGCTGGGTTTAATGAAATTAAACATAGGGCGCCATTTTGTGAGTCAGTTTTAACATATTTCAAATTCTATGTTGTGTTAATAGGACTCGCCTGATTTATACCAACTGATTACTATATATATATATAGTTTTTTTTTATATTATCCGGACCTAGGCTGCCTTTCGGACAACGTATCATCAGGGACCAATCGTTGTCAACTCATTTGGATTGATGAGATATTACTGGAACAGGTTTAAAACTATGAAATACGTAAAAAAAAAAAAAAAAAAAAAAAAAAAATTTGCGATTAAATTACATAAATAAAAAAAAAATTCTGATCCAGTGGAGCATAAAAGAAAAAATAAAGCTCACGTATCTCCGAATAAATTTATAGATATTAAAAAAAAATTATGATTTAATAAGCTTTATGCTTAGCATTATTCCAGCCTGTATTATGAAGGCAGAAGGAGAATTTAAGTTCCTTGAATTTATACGAGAGATCGTGGCATTTAAAAAAAATAAAAAATAAAAAAAAGAATGCGCATAAAATTATATATATATATATATATATATATATATATATATATATATATATATAAGGAACAGTTTGAAAAACGTTTATAAATTTAACATGTTTCTTATTTATTTTATCTCCGTCAAAATTGTTTGTTATTCAAAAGAATGTTTCGGTATATCGACTGCTGTGTTCGCTTTCATCGGCAAGGTAGATCGTGTTTATATCCTGTGATCTTTCTGAGAGTGTGAATTCTATTAGGCATTTTTTTTTATATCAACTTTTGTTTAATTCCTGAAGGTGGTAGTTTGAAGTAATGGAAATAGGAATGTCTGTGCGTGCATGCGTGTCAAAAATTTCGAATTGTGTGTGCAGTGGCTGCTAATAGAATTAGTGCAAGTGTTGATCATGAGTTAAACGAATGTTAATTATGAAGATAATTTCATTAATTTTTAGCATTGATGAAAAACGTGCGTATCCTGAAATTTGCGATTCAAATATAGAGAGACGTTGTTGAATTATTAAAGCGTGAAATATGTTACATTGAGAGTACCTGTATAGATCTTGATTTCTTTAAATATAGGTTTCCTATTTTTTTTTGGGGGGGGGCGGATTTGAACAATGCGTCTGGCGTGCGTTTATCGATGATAGTATATTAATTAATATACATTTTAGATACTTTCATCGAAATAGTATATGTTGGTATTTTACCTTTTCCAATACGTGGAAAAGACAGCGGGAATTTACTTCTGTCTTAACCAATAAATGCATGGTAACATCTACAAACCATGACGATTCAAGATGTGGGAGATCATTGTTCTCCACAACTTCCTCTTTTGAAGATCTTAGCATTCTTACCCTCAATATGTCCTATGACTGATATAATTTGTAATTTCCTCATTTACCCTAGAAATTTGACTTTTCTGATCCTAAATACAAGTGTCTTTTTGTTTCCATTTTCCCGGAAACCTTTGTTGGCCGTATGTTCATTCCATGACATTCCCAGCATCCTTCTGTAGAACTAAATTTCATTTGCTTTAAGACTTCCTTGCTTTGGGTATGACTAAACTACATCCAGCAGTAAAGCCACCGTTTTGGAGCTTTTAATGAACGTGCAACCAACTCTTAATTGCTGTTTTTACCAGGTCCACCATGACACGGGGCGGTAGCACTATGGGAAAATAGTTACCCACACCCCAACTGGAGTCAAAAAAATGGAAGTATAAAAATAAGTAAAGATACCAGCAATACATCTTTGAAAAAAATATTACCAGCAATACATTTAACGCTCGACAAAACCGTTTTTACAACAGACACGTCAATGAAAACTGATCTAAAATTATTTCTTATAAGTACATATTCTATTCATATGAACCTATCCTAAAAATCTTGTCGGCATTAAATAACCCGTTGAGGTGTTGATATGCCGTAAAACAAAATAAACTAAACCAATCAAAACTTCCTCAGTAACAGATTATTCAGCATTCACTGCCTTGCTGGAGAACCGTTATATAATAAGTTCAGTGCTCTTTTCTTCGTCTTATAAAAAAAATGTTTTCCCGATTTGAAATACTTTGCGTGACATGTAAAAGGCATTTTTGCTATTCAAATATGTCTTTGGGCTTCTGTTTCGCATTGATGCCTTTTCATTTAACACTTGCTAGATATTTAAATATTTTTACTTGCATAATTTTGGTGCCTCCAGTTCTTAGATTGAATCTTGTACTCTTCCTTTTGCTGACAATACACACTGTTATCTTATTGTTATAGTGGAACACATCTATTCTATAGTTAGACTCTCCCACCTATAATAAGTAGGAGTAGTAGGAGCTGCTCAGGGAGTTTCGTCAGTCAGTCGATGTCGGACGACCGTTAGTCGGATATTAAAGTATCAGCCACCACAACTAGAGTACTGCGTCATTACCTATTATATCAAGTTCCTAACGTTTTGTACGTCGAAACTATTTTAGAACCGACTTAGTACAAATACAAGCCTCCACTGTGAAACCACGCTACAATACTTATGTTGGTAGATCTTCTAGATTTCCTTTACTACTTTCTCAGTTCATTTACTTTCCGTTGCGTGTATGCCATCAATACCGTGTCTCTGCATATATGAAGATTGTGACCACTTCATTTCAGTTAATTCTTCTAGTTTCATTAGAATCACATCATTGTAAATGTTAAAAAAGTCAGGGAGGAAACACATTCTTGTAAAGAATATATGAAGAGTTATGAGCATCAATGTTCTGAAGAGACATGGCATTAGAAACATGTAGGCATGCTCAACCTTTCAGGGAGTCCGAAGTGAAAAATTTATGGAACAGTATACCATTATCACAACAAAGACAATGTAAGTATTCTCTTTATGTCGTGCTTAGCTAGCTCACTAGAAATCTGGTACATGTAAGATTTAAAATAATTTATTTTTTAAAAATTAGAAAGCTTTCTTGATGCGTTCATTTTAGCTATAATTGAAAGCTAAGATTACAATTTACGATTTCCAGTAAGCATAATCCTTTGTGTTGTATTTCAAACAGAAATTATATTGATTGGAAATCTTTGCATCCGTCGATATCCCTATCAAACAGAGTTGCCCCCCCTCTTAATCTCGCGTGATCATCTCTTTCTAGAGTTGCCCCCCTCTTAATCTCGTGATCATCTCTTTCTAGAGTTGCCCCCCTCTTAATCTCGTGATCATCTCTTTCTAGAGTTGCCCCCCCAACTCTTAATCGCGCGTGATCATCTCTCAATTAGAGTCCCCCACTTACTGCTACTACTAGGTTACTGTTTTTCACTGTCTTCGTTCGAAGAAATGTGTCTCCCTCTCTCACACATATATATATCTCATTATCAATCCAAGTCTTATTCTTATGTCATCCTTTCTTTTTCTATGTATCCATTTTTGTCTTTGCTCAAAAACGTTTCTCTTCATGTTTGATGAGCCTCTACCGTCATCCCTTGTTTTTATCTCCATTTTTGACTTTGCTTATTGTCTTCATTGGTCAATGCACCTCGCAATCCAAGGTTATCTATTAGGCTAAAGGCACCCACTTTATGTTAATCAATTAAAGTTCCTACTATACTAGTCTCGCTATTTTTCTATCTATCCATTTGTGTCTTTAATTTTGAAGAAATATCTCTTCTTCTATGTTCCCATATACACGCGCACTCTATTACACACTATTACACACACACACTCTCCATTATCCACATTACTTTTCTCTGTATTAAGCACATTATTACACTCACCTCTTAAAAATAGATACATTCTTCAATCTAGTGTGCTTTAATTTCTAGCGAGAATATTGCCCATTACGACAAAATAATGCCGTCGACCCTTGTCTGAGGATCAGTATTCTTGCTTTTGTACCCAGCCGCCTTGGTAAATAAGAACAAAATCGCATTCATTATCCGAAACTTATGATCAGTACCAGGAGGTCCTCTTCCCAAGCACTACCTCAATCAATGCACTTAATAGGGTAGAGTCAATGTCAACCGCTATTACCTGGGGTCTCCGAAATGTGAAGTCCTGACATACCTCTTCTGTGAGATAAGATTCAGGTTACGCACATTAAACCAACTGTACATAAAATTTCCCTGTGATGTGTCAAATGAGAAAGAAACTCACTGTCAACATGTTTCCCGTTAAAAATTTAGCCCGGCTCCAATTTAAATGCAAAGATAGCATTTAGTGTCAGAGAATATGAGATTGAAAAATACCTTGGCATTGTCTTCTGTTTAATCATTTGGACTTCAGGGGCCGGAGTGTTTTATGCGAGAATTCACAAGTAAATAAATGGTTCCCTTTGTCATTTTTTCTCTTCGGTATATCTTGTGTGTCAAATTCTCCAAGCCCTCTTCATTTTATTTTCTAAGTTTGTTTCCGTTTATAAACAATCTTTATATTGGCACTTTCATCAAAACTTTCTCCTTGATCACAGATCCGTCAGTTTTATTCTCTGCTTTTCTCTGTAGACAAAACAATGCGGTTACGTCAAATCTCACCATCAGTGCCATATAGCATGCTTGCTAATTTATTACATTACGTTCATATTAAAGATTTACTATACCTTGTTAATATTCCGTGTGGCTTCTTACCTGGAATAATTCCTACAAATCATTCACCATTTCGAATATGAAATGGCATCCCTTCAGACCGACCACCCAACAACTCTATGATTGCATTAATTCTTCACTTTCACTTGGCCCCGGTTTCTGGCCCATATTTTAACGATTTGACACATTTATCAACCAAACTGTCATATATCATTCTGCCATGCTGTTTTATGGGTAGAGAGTCTTATATAGTGTTTCTTTTTTTTATCAATTTTTTAGCCATTTATTGTATGAAACGTCAAAAAACCTTATTTGGAAGATTTATAATTGTGTTATAATTTCCTGTTTTAAGCCTTTTCTACTTTTAATAACGCAGTTATAAATTATATATATGGAATGAGCTGGCAAGATTATGGTTAAAGGTGTTTTTTTTTTTTTTTTTAGGGGTGATTTCTGCTATCTGGCATTTTATGTGGTCCTGATCTGAAGGATGCCGGATTAGAGATGTTAGACTGTATATTATTATTTTTTATTTTTTTTTTTAGAGAAATTAGTAATTTCCCATGAAGACGTAAGCAATATCCTGATCTTAAATTGCCTTACCTTCTCCATGCTATCCAATTCGGGGATTATCAAACTGTATAATCCCGAATCTATTTTGCTTTATAGCCAATAGCTGAACGGAGATTTATATATATATATATATATATATATATATATATATATATATATATATATATATAGAGAGAGAGAGAGAGAGAAATGAACTTCACAGAGTAGGCAAGAATTTGAACTCTGCTCGATTACACCAGTGACTGCGCAGATAACCGCTGGCTACGAATATTTAACGCATAGGACTTCGTAAAGGCATAAAATTATCATGGTCGATGTTCGGTCTTAGAAAATGTCGGAAGTTATCAAAGGCTAATAATAAATTCCGCTCACGTTCATTTGCAGTCTTTGTGAAACGTTATGGCTTTTAATTCAAATAATACTTTGAGCATTACTTCCAAGTAAATCTTTGCATTCTTCCTTTATAAAAAAAAAAAAACAAAAAAAAGACAAAAAAAATATATTGTCAAAACAAGTAACTTTCAGATTAAGAGACAGCTACTTATAGATTGGGGTTGAACGTAGGTAGAAGACAGTATCCACCCATTGAAGGAAATGAATTTTACCCGGTTACCCTTGG
>OZ010593.1:14285576-14298076 GCA_963932145.1 Acanthosepion lycidas | reverse complement strand
AGAGAGAGAGAGACAGACAGACACGCACAGAGAGAGAGAGAGACAGACACACACGCACAGAGAGAGAGAGAGAGAGACAGACAGACACACACGCACAGAGAGAGACACACGCACCGAGAGAGAGACGTGGAAAAAACAGGGACGGACAGAGAGACAAAGAGAACGATAGACAGAAACACAAATAGAAAAAAAAAGAAATTGTTCAGGCTAAATTTGACAGAGTCTAATGTGTTTCTTTTTTTGAGATAGGTTTGAAATCATTTTAAAACGAGGCCGGTATGGTGATACCTAGTCCCTACTGTTTCAGAAGAATCAAACTTAACTGACAGACGAGTAGAAGCCACCTGAAAAGCGTAACCTGCATCATTAAGATTCGTAACGAGCATCAAAATGCTGCAATAATGACAGCAGCTCAATACTCTTTGAACAATGATACCTAAATCGGAAAGCTGCAACGGGCACCAAGAGGCAGTGGCTTGTACGAAAGAACACAGCAGATGTTCCGATTGCCTCCGTACACAAGATTTCATCCAACAACTGCAGGAGAAAATGATGGAAGAGCTAAATAACGCAATGCGGGTTTTGGTGCAGAAAATGTCTGCTGCAATTTCACCACATGAAACTGTCCTTGAATAAGGACAACTGCTGCCAGTCATAAAAAATATAAAAACTTCACTTTACAGAACAGGCTCGAGAAAACTGTCTGACAAAGGCAAAGGGACTCCTGAACAAGGTGAAACCTCCTGTTGAACCAGGGACAATCTGGTTCTTCTGATGAAATGAACTTTTGTCAAGACTAGATGGACAACACCAAAAACAACAGATGATCTCCTTAATATCCATATGATGATCCACGTGTCATGAACTTTCCCCAGACTGATGGTTTTGGGGTGTGTCTCTAGCGAGGGCGAGGTCATACTACTTCACATCATTGAACAGGTTCTCAGATTCAACCAGGACAGCTACGTGGAGAAGTTGAACACGGAGATCAAGACTTGTTTGGTAAGGGCGCCAGCTTGAAGATCACGTGCGTGGCAGCATAATTCAGCTCACTTCTACAAATCCAATAAGAGTTATAAGTGATTTTCATAATTTTTATGACTTCACCAGTACTAAGGTCTGGGAACCCTCACTCCCCTGATTGTAATCCTATAGAATATTATGTATGGGGCGCGTTGAGAAAGACACCAACTCACTATAATACCAAAATCCATGTAATCGACAAGATTTAAAAGGAATTTGAGGCTTTCCTCAGAGACACAGTGATGGTCAAATGTGCTAGATTGTGAAATCGGCTCTTTACTATTTTTCTTCTTTAGCTAGGGACCCTCGCCGCGCTATCCCTTCACACAGTTCATCAGGAAAGTTGTTTGATGCCTTCAATATACTCCGTGAGGGGTAAATTTTCCAAGCTCTCCTTATTTTTAGGTACTTCAGCAGGTTTTTCCTTATTCTGAGTATAAGCGTCCTTTCTGTTGCGTTTTTCTTTAAAAGAATCCCTTGTCGTTTGCTGTCTTACTGCGCCAGAGGAGAAATAACGAAATTTGCAATTGGTCGTAAGTAATTTTTATTCCTTCATATTCAACATGAAGAACAATGATCGACATGAAGAACAAGATAATTTTTGTGTGCGCATGCGTTTTCAAAAAGGAGTCGACTGTATTATCGAGTTAGTCCGAACGATCCTTTCCTTAGTTTCATAGTATATCCTTCGTCAGGGCTGCATAATGTTTTGAATTCTTCAAGATCCGTTGCCATTCAAGGCTCCACTAAATAACCGACTGGGTTTTCGTCATATATTTCCACTAAATGTCAAATTCCTATTTTCCCCAAAAGTGAGCCAGCGTGAAATTTTTAACTGGATCTAACTCCAGTCTGTGTTTTGCATACCACTCTCCCGATGTGGTCTCTGGTATTAGCTACCTTCAATCATTTTACTTTGACTTGTGCACATGACGAAGTTTGTTTGTTTGGCTGCTTTACTCTTTCGATGCATTTATGAATTTGCATCGAATGTTACGTACACAATTTTTGTGAAAATCTTTCCCCTGTAAAGATATAGACGGGGTCTTAAAAATAACATTTCAAAGTCTACGATATTTTTTGATCCGTTCCATGGAATCCCTTGGAGATGGTATGTTAGTTGGATTTACGGAGTGGAATTAAAAAAAAAATGCTGTTAAAATCAGTTTATTATTTAATCATTAGGCGATAGTGCCACTAACACGCAAGAGGTTACTAGAAGTTGAACAGAATAAGACTTTAGTGGAGAAAAAGAAAGATGATTATGAAAAAAAGACAAGAAAACAATTGACCTTGTATTTAAAATTTTTAAAGATTGTAGGCTGAAGGGAAGCAAGAAACTGGAAGAAACAATGTCTATATTTAAGGACGCATGGCAGAATGCATATAGGCGTTAATTAAATCCAGTGACAGGCCACAAAGAGTGAGAGTTCGATACCTGCTTAAGGCGGTGGAGAACTTGGAGAGGGGAATTATCTAGAACAGTCTACCCCAGTGAGCGAAATAAAGGGTTCAGTTTGACATTCCAACCACCTGAAGAAGGTGGGAGCGTACAACGGCTAAAACGTTGTAATAAATATGGCGACAAAGATGAGGACAATAGTCCGAATAATGTAGTGTACGGAAGAAACTTTGAGAATAGAACATACAGTTATCTACAGAGTACAACTGTAAAACGCTTAGACATATTTGCTTATCTAGTAATACGTTTAACTTCATGCAGTTAATGGACAAATGAGAAAAGTTTATCAAATCAATTACCATGAAAATATGTATAGAAAAAGAGTATGTTTTGGAAAATTAGCAGAGTTCGGGATACTAGGTCAAAATCGATTACATTACAGACCCTTCTTTGAAATTTTTCAATAATCTCAATTATAATAAGAGCACCAGACCAAATATGTAGCAATGGTTTCGGGATTTCAAGACCGACTGTTTGGGGGAAAGGAAGTTAGAAAAACTATAATGGCAAGTATTAGCATTTAATGCGAAAGTTTCCTGAGAAACAAATGATAATGAATTCTTACTTGTTAATGATATAATCTCGCGGTGGCAATCGTTTGTGTCAAATTGCGACAATAAACATATGTTGCCGAAAAGTAATTCTTTTTTGCATTTTTCCTATCTTCGAGCACACATGGAAATTTTGACACCCCTTCAAATCAAATGGGATCGACTGGAAATCATTTCAATAAATTTTCTGTGAAGACGAAATATTATAAAAGATTATTTCGTCACAAGATTAAAGTTGAATTCCTTTATCTCTTTTCAACTGAGTTTTGTTAAGTGCACAAAGTATCTATAATAGTCACAGCTCGGAAGAATGGTAGATTTATAGGTTTATTTGCAGTGTAACACCCGAGCTCAAAATTTAAAAAAAATCTAGAATACTTACATTTATGTGTAAGTGTACAGGCTTCATTCGAAACTGGCTGGATACATATGATAAAATCCAGTTTTGGAGTTATTGACAGTGAAATTTCGGATTCATTTGCGTCAACCATTACTGGCATTGTTTGCATACTTTTGCTGCGGAAATCTAAATGCGGAAGACTACAGAAAGCTAAGTACGGAATTAATCTTTGTCTAAATTTGTCTCAATTACTGGGCTCAAGAACTATTTACGTAGACATGCTCAGTTTGCGCAATGATACCTCCACTGATATCTATTCTGCAGCGAATATATGCAAATAACGCCGGTAATAGCTGCCCGCGACGCGAATGAATCCAAACATGATAACTCCAAAACGGTAGATTGTCAAATTTATCAAGCCAGATTCGAATGGAGCATGTACAATTACACATAAATGAAAATATTCTCTAAATTCTTAATGCGAACTGAGCGTGCGTGTTACACTTCAAATTAAACGATATATAAACGTGCAAGACTGATTCTGACGGGAACAATTGCCTGGTACAACACAAACACCCAACTTTCCTAGCTGTAGTCCTAGCAATTGATTCAACATAATTACTTCGTCATGTCAGTGGAAAACGCGAGAACAAGACGACGCAAAGATTTGCTCTCGTGGGGGTTATCATCAACCATGCTGATGCAACCCAGTAAACAGGTTCCTTCTACTAGGCTCTGTTCTACCATTAAAAGAACCATATCAATCTGAATATGTAGTAATACTGCTGTATCTGGTCTGCGAGTGAAGAGTCTTCATTCTCTAGTTTTCATAAAGTTCAATAAAGTCTGAGCGAAAATATGGGTGATTTTTGCTCCCATTTAGAACCGACTTCCGTACAGCTGAAATATCTCATGCCTCTCGCTACGACTGAAGCTAAGGAATATAGCTCGTCAGTACGTTTGTAGTGGGCGGTATATGTACGTTGGCGTTTGAGTTGAGAAACACGTTTCCTGGTGTACCACAACAAAAATGCCGGACTCGGTATGAGAGTCCGCGTAAATTATTACAAAGAACTAAAACCCATACATATACAATATATGTATTAACAGAAAGGTATACATAGACGATAGGTAAATGTTGCGTGTTACAAACCAATGAATATGAATGAAGAAAATTTTTAAACTTATGAATATTGTGTGTGAGCGTGTCTGAAGTTTCTGTGTAAGCGAAAAAGGCAAAAGAGAGAGGAAATATTATAGTCTTCAAAGCGTCCCCTAGTGCAGTTTTTTTTCTTTCCTTGTTAGAAAGGTAAGAGGACTCAACTTCAAATATTGCTCATGGAAAAAGCGACAAAAAAAGTTCTAATCTTCAAAATTAACACTCACTATGCCACGTACCTTGGGACGGACAAACAATATCCTCCGCCATTAGTAAGAAGGAATTTCGACTGATATCTTCCCAATCATGAAACTGTCGAAAGAATGTTTTCCCGACCACTAATCTCTAAGTCTAGAGGTAACCGTTAACTTTGTCACATATCCTCATTCATTACAATTCTTACCGGTCATACAACCTTCAGTGACCATATACTTTGAGTGGTTTATTGTCTTTATAAAAGGAGAACATTAGTAATGAAAATCTTTCGTACGAACCTTACTGATACTCTTGCCACTGTGTTGAAGGTAAGACATTAACAGTTTCCCCAACACATTTCTCTTTTCTGTGTGGATTATAAACAGGAAAAATGGGGGAACTAAAGGATTCTTTCGTTAATATTTTATTCCATTACGTGAAAACGGGGAACATATTTATTATTGTTTTGCCTGGAGGAACGAATACTTAACGGAATATCTTTATGAAAAAGGGGCTATCCAAATGCGTAAATGCTCAATATATAAATGCAATAAACTCAAGGAATGAAAAAAAAAAAAAAAAAAAATGTAGTTAAAATAATAAATTAAAATAATTAAAAAAAAAAAAAAAAAAAAAAAATCTATGAAAAAAAAAAAGGAAGGAAATTGCAAAATTAAAGGAAAAGTATAGAAAAAAAAAAGTGAAGAAAATACAATAAAAAATGAAAAGCGTTTTACCTTTGTGACGAAGACTTCGCAGAAGTTCATAGCAATTTGTATATATTAAAGATGCTTACCTGGAAAATAAATAGATTATATAAGTCATACGGTAAATCATTATGAACATGATCTAACATTTTTTTTATACATAATCACGCATATATATATATATATATATATATATATATAAAAAGCTTCGTTGATTTTCTTTCGGCATAAAGAATAAAAAATTTCCCATGCTTCCCCAAGTCCTTTCGGCTATACTTTTAACCATTATCAAGAAGTAATTTTATTTTACTTTTAACTGTACATATATATTTTTTTATGTATGTATCTGGAGTTATGGTAATGTTTTTTTTTCAAAAAATGGTCAGCACATTGTGGCAGTGTTCATAATATTGAGTGCTGACATTTTTTTTATTTATTAATAATGCTTCCATTATTTTTTTAGCCTTTCTCACATGTGTTTTTGTACCAACGACTTCTAAAATCCCTAATGAACTAATCCAACAACACTGTCTGAATATCCCAAAATATTACGTATAAAAAAAATCTTAAAACCAAATCCATACGCACATGAACGATGTAGGTTGCCGTTTATTTAAATCATGCTTTTGACCTCACGAGGACCGTATTTGTAGGTTTCTGCTGTTAAGGTTTTATTTTCTCCTTTTATAATTTTTTTTTCAGTTTGTTGATTACACTTTTCGTTTTCAGTTTTGTTACTTTCCTTCAGCTGCGGCTGAATTTGTTTTAATTTTTTTTACGGTTTCGTATTTCTTTTTAAGTCTGCCTGTTTTTATTTTGTCCTGCGTTTTATTTTCGTTTGTGCTTTTTTCCCTTGTTTGAATTTTGTGGCCTGAGGAAAAAAATGGTCGTAAGGGCCAAAACTCACACGATAGCCGACCATAGTCGGACCATCAAATATTTGGATCTGACACTAAAGGTAACAACCGAAAAAACATCTACTGGTGGTCTCTATAACGGAAAAATAATCTATCCACCGCAGTTCTCGAGAAAAGAAAAGTAAATGGAGAAAGAAAAACAAAAGCACAAACAATGCGGCGGTCGAAGTCAGTGGTATAGCGGCGGGAGAATGACGCTCTTTGGAGTTTTCACCGAAAGGCATACTCAGTGTGTCGGAGTTTATCGACAGAGTCAAAACGTACGCTCATCTGGTTACCGACAGCGGGCTTTTGGTAGATATCGATGCACAAGAGCGCATTACAAACAAGAACTGTGTCAGTCTTTGTGCTAAAAAGACAACGCTCAATATTTGTCGGTGCACGAAAGGCACAGTGTTGAAAGCACTAAATTGCTTGGCGGTTAAACCTCAACAGATAATTAAAAGCTTAACTTATATGATGTGGGACATACTAGGGACTGTGTGGATGTTGTAACGTATCGTGATTTGATCCCAAAAGATAGTATAATCCGCACAGAATACTGAGGACGGCGTAAGAAAAAGGTGACGGTGTATGAGACTCATGGTTATGTGCCTGGAGAACATATAGGGGCGTATCTCATGCAGTATGACCAGTTAGTAAGTGTTACTATAGAGTATGAGACAGGTTAGTAGGGGTTCGGGATAATGATCAACCTAGAAGCCCTTGCCTTCATTCCAAACAGCTTGTAGATAGACGGGAAACACTACCCTGTAATCGTAACGGGGAGAAAACCAGGTTGTTGGAAGTGTGGTGTGATTTGTTACCTCGCCCCTTCCTACCCACAGAAGATCTCTGGAGCCCAGCCTGTCTGATCCCCTTCGAGCTGAAACTATTTGTTTCTGCGGCGCCTGTAACTGACCTACTAGCGGCTGGCACCGGTAGTGAAAAAGCCCCGAGTCAGCCTCTTCCAGAGCCCACATTCCCTGCAAAAAAAAAGGCAGAAGAGAAGCAGGAATGTCGGGTCGTAGATAGAGCAAAAGGCAAGCTCCAAGCTGCGGGATCGCAGACCCCTAAACCTGCCAAGAGCAAGGACACTAACAGTCAATCCCACGGTGAGACGCCTGCTATCTGCCGAAAAACTATATGAGCAGTCCAAGAAATTTGACCCAGGGTACTCCTGGCTAATCTCCTGCGTAATCTCATCCACCGACATCCTGAAGTTCCGAAGAGAGGCATAGAGGCATCTGCAGAATTAATAATAAAAAAAAAAAAAAAAAAAAAAAAAATGGAGACTATCATAATTCCGAGAAAATGTCTGCTGGTTGACCCAGAGCCAAATAGAACGGACCCACAAGTACGAAAACAAAATACATGCCTTGAAATTCCTGCTGTCTAGGCAAAGTTTTGGAGACAAGGAGGTAGAGGATCGACGGAATTTTCCGGATGCTAAGGGGTTCCACACTGTCATCAGAACCGGCTCGGTGTTCCGGCATATACGAGATATGGGTGGAGGAAGCATACCAGGGTATAGACATCACACCATACATTGCAGTCTGGCATGAATGAAGAGGCTAAAAAGTTGAGAATTCTGCACAGGGAGGGTCCCAGATTTTGTTCACCATATAGAGCATTCAAAATAACATTTCCGTGGTATATCGGGGGGGGGGGTCTCGCTATAGATGCTCTCGTAAAAAAAAAAAAAAAAAAAAAAAAAATGAAATGGGCCGAGGCCGTCGGTATCCTCAACCTGACAATGTTTAACGCAGACGGCCAACCCTATTAGATCTGACAATATCACACTTTTTAGCTAGTTTGAGTGCCCTGGGGCTGTGGTCAGAGTCTTGAAGGGCGAAACATAATCGCGACCTTCACCACCTAGGAGTGGGTATATGTGCTGTACAGGAGACTCGTTTCAATTCTGGGAACCTTGATGATATACTGCCTATCAGCGTATTATGATGGCCGCTTTATTTGGGGGGGGGGTCTTCGCGGGTGAACCGATCTCTGAACGCTGTATGTGCACTTGACTTTGACGATCTGGAGAGCAAACTGTATTGTGGAGGAGCCCATAAAAGATCGGGCATTTCGTCTCAAGAGGTTTATGCGCCCAATGACTCCATGAAGTGGGCTCCCTTTTTTTCGGCGGATCGATGCGTTTCTGATGATATCTCGTCGGATTATTTTAGCGGGTGTCTGAAACGCCGTCCTTTATCCAGATATAGATCGCACGAGGCTTGAGGTCCGAGAAAAGAGCGAGTCTGCATTTCGTCTGTCAGCCTGGAGGAGGCTTTTCTTAAACGGGAGGATGGGAGTTTGTGTCTTGCATATCTACTCCATCCTCCTTTACCGGCTATCGATACTTCCACTCCCGTCCGCCAAACTAATTTTATTGGTTCGAATCGTGTTTCACTTGTCGGGTGATAGGTCTCTTGCCGTGCATCGGCAGGTCTGTTGCCTACACCCGTCTGAGGGTGGTCTAGGAATACCCAACGTCGAGATTCGTCAAAAGTTGCGGTTCAAGTTCCTGGATCGAATGTGGCAGCAAAATGAGGGTAATGGCCTCTTCTGGAAGGAAAACATTTCCACCTTTATGAGGTATGCATGATGACGAAGAGGAGACCTGCCGTGCTGCTCGGGCAGAGTGATCTCTATCGCGAGTGACGATTCGCTGTCAAAGATTTCACACTGGTTAAGGAACACTCGACATTTGGCCCTAAGGCATTATATCGTGTGTGAATATGGCGGAGAGGGCGCTCGAGATACTCTAAAGGATGAGCTCAGTTTGACGTAGGAATTTAGCTCTCGGTGTCCTTGGACCACATATTTCCACAGTAGTGTCGTATGGCCATTGTGCTACCTAATTCAAAGTTACATGGTTTTCATACTGGACGTAAAGTTCATTGTCTACGAGGCGTTTTCCGTTTGTAGGATGGTGTGCCGCAGCACAACATTGCTAGAAACGAAATGAACACCGTGTTGTCTGCGAATGAGGAATGAACACTGTTGTATTTGCTTGTCATTATGAGAGTCGTGATTTAAACGACGCGACAGAAGTTTTATGGAGGTGAGAAGTTTTCCTCTTCAACTAATTTTGTTCTTTAAACACCATCTTAAAGTCAAAATAAGAGCGGACAGGAAGCGACCATTTTCATCAAAATTCGTAGATAGGGTTTTGCGTTTGGTCTGTTTGAGAGGGGATAACCTAGAGTGGCCTCTGGAGGTGACATAAGGATCTTAGTGGTCTGGTTTAAACATTATCATTAGTGTTAGGCTAGTCATTTTTCTTTTGGTCAAATATTACGTTGGTGCAAAAATAATGACGTAATAATGTCGTTTTTTGACGTTAAAAATACGTCAAAAAACGACATGACGTCATTTTTGCACCAACCTAATAGCTGGACTTGAGTTAGCTAGGGTATGGATTATCACCAGCCCCCTTTATATCTCCCCTCACAATTTTTCCTTTTCTTTGGTTTATTCCCCTTTCCCTTCCATTTTAAGTAACAGGGATTGCAGTTACCTGGTTAAATTAGAGGTTGTCATTCGTTTTCGAGTGTGAGATTTCGTAATTATAGTGTTTAAATGTGTGAGTGCCAGTCTGAGTGCCAGTAAAACAGGTGCACAGAAAACATTTTGTTAATCCCACAGTGTTTTTCGTCCGGTTAACCTATCTCTGTCATCATTAGACTGTGAGGGCGCCTGTTAATATCAGTATTTGTTTAGTTATATGGATAGTTTTAATTTTTTATCAGCACCCCCAACAAAAAATCTAATATGGTGATTAGGTAGGATTTCTTAGAATGACTGTGGCATTGTGTTGTACAGTGTTGCGTAGATAGGAACAATGTTCGGACGATTGGGTTAATGAGCGAGGCCAGCTGAGTTAGGGATAAGACAGGTGAATATCAGCCCCACTCCAAATTGAGCATTTTTTTAAATAAATATTAAAACATACAATATTGATTTCTGTTGACAACAGAATGCGCTCGACAACACACCAAAGACTTGTCTTTTTTTCAACAAATTAGACCCTAATAGAAAGAAACTTGCGAGAAAATAGGAAGATTATTAAACAAAAATATTCCGTAGTCTTCAATGTCATGAGATATATATATATATATATATATATATATAGATGTGTGTGTATGCACTTTATTAATATATTATATATGCGTGGTTCTTATTGGAAAGCGCTCAATGATAGAGCTAACATATTAGGTTGGTGCAAAAAATAATGACGTAATAATGTCGTTTTTTGACGTTAAAAAATACGTCAAAAAACGAGATTATTACGTCATTATTTTTGCACCAACCTAATATTTAGTTGGACTGACTGACGATCGCAAATTGCGCAAACCCAATGTCAAACACTCGCATCAATCCATCTAATATATATATATATATATATATATATATATTTGCACACAGATCAAATCATTCATAAACGAATTAGTTTGAACTAGAAGTACTCATGCTCCCAGATACTTGATAAGAGAACAATCCTTCAGTGATCATGTACCCTGAAGCTAGGGATTTCCCAACTTCCAAAAGCATCAAGTACTTAAGTGAGTAACATTTGTAACTAAAATATACAATAATGATAAAAAAACACGCCGTTGAATATACATATTTTAAAAAAAAAAAATGTGGAGAATGGAAACACCTATCAGTACGAGAATTAGTAAGACCGATAACAGTGGACTTGTGAAGAAAAAAAATCTAAATTTTTAGATAAAGATTTTATAAACTGATATGTCAATGAACGCTGGATATTTATTGTATGAAAAGGCGCATATTATATATATATATATATGTGTGTGTGTGTATGGGTTTCAAACGACGGACAATGTACTGCGGTTAATTTCTGTGTTCTTGTAATTTTCTTCTCTAGACATAAATTATGTACATGTTCTGTATGTCCGAGCGATTTCGTCTGTATTTTTGCCATTATCAAAAGAGATTTTATACTTTAACTGAATGTATGGTTAGATTTATGTATGTGTGGAACACACACATAAAAAAAATGTGTGATAAATGAGATATGGTGGAAAAATGTTTAATGAAAAACAACGCTTATCGTGTTAGGTTGGTGGTTTCAGGTCAGAAGAAAAGATAACCTTTCTGGCCAGAAGACGCCAAACTAACACACATTAGCAATACGCTTTTTTTTTTTGTTGTTTTGTATTTTTATTTAAAAAAAGCTTTTCCACTTTCCTAGTTTTGTTCCGTTTCTATTTTTTACTAGCAGGCGTACACAAACACATCTATATATATATATATATATATATATATATATATATATATATATATAGTGCTGGTATTAATAAAATAGTGATCGATACATAATAGATCACGCTATAATTTAGAATAATAACAGTTTCCTCTTACCGGTAGCCATTGTCAGATGCTGATTTAAAACTGATGATTTCGTTTTGCATGAGACTCGGAATTCTACTACCTGAGATGGAGGAATATATCTTTTCCATAACGTTAACATACGCAATCTTCAGGTTGTGCATGAAAAAAAATGACTCATGATACCGGTTAGGAAAAATATGTATATTTATTAATATACGATAGCCTAGTGGCATGATGTCGGTTTTGAAGCAACCGGAAGTGTAATCACACTAAAGAGATGCGATACAGCGAAACATTCTGTAGATGATAATATATTAATACTTAGTTTATAAGCTCTGATTTGTTACATATTACGGAGCATTGTTTTTATTTACGCCTGCACTCAACGTCCGAGATTTTATATATATACACACACACACACACACACTGTTTATAGATGGATTATTACAGAGTAGACCACCGGTTTTCTCCTCATTATTCCCAATTTCATATTGGGAACCCCCTGTTTAATTATATCGACATTTCTTTTTAAATTTTAATATGTATATGTAAAGAAAAAAAAACCGTACGTGAAATAGACCCATGGGTATATTTATTAATATAACGGGGTGGTGTAATGGTTAAAAAGTTTGTCTCGCTCGAACAATTACGACTGAGTAGCGAGTTCGCTCCTCACTGGGTTCCCCATACTTTCGGACAGAGTTGTCTTGCCGTCTAATGGCCAAACTGCGCTGCTATTACCCTCTAGATTAGGGTAGAGAGACCTATACCTTCGCATCCAACAGCTGGAACTCGTTACGCCAACA
>OZ010593.1:14200576-14283076 GCA_963932145.1 Acanthosepion lycidas | reverse complement strand
ACGAACACAATGGCAAGCCTTACCATTGAGCAAATCAAAGTACTGTCAACTGGCTCGGAAATTCCGCTTTAAATCCAATCGAGAATCTTTGGTCAATCTGGAACGAACGAGTTCGTGTAATGGACATACGAAGTAATAACATGTGCTCTGGGCCATGTTTCATTGGGAAAATACGAAAAGAAATGTAAATAACGGAATTATTATTTATGTTCTAATTAATTCGCTCAAGGCTACATCTATATCTCGTTTGGTTTACATAAAGTACTATCGACTGGAACGGAAACTGATTTAAATCCAATCAAGAATCTGGTCAATCTGCAAGGAACGACTTAGCGGAATAGACATATGAAGCACTAACCTGTGTACTGGCTCATGTTTCATTAAAAAAAAAAAAAAAATTTCAAAAAGCTGAATTATTCATTTTGTTTCAATTAATTCGCACAAGGTTTATGTTTAAAATATTTACTAATTCATTCGAAAAAGTTAAATTTTGTAATGAAACTCCAGCATTTTTTTCTCATTTTTGTTCGTAGGCATTGTGAAGTGTTTTTCTAATGTTCAATATTCATAAAAATAAACTTCCCTCGTTAAATCCTTCAAGCGTAAACGCACTCAACAATAATGACTTTGAAACACTGTTATATCGAGATGACAAATGTAATTGTTTCATTTCAGCCGAAGATGATGTCTACAAAGTCCATTCAAAAAAATAAAAATAAAAATATAAAAATATAAAAATAAAATGAAGTGGAATTTTAAATATATTCTACTTTGGAAAACGAATGATATTTTCCATTTTCTGAAAAAGATTTGTAACTATTAATTGGACTAGAGATCTCAACATTTATTTGAAGACATCATTACCGCTTTTAGAATCAGAAAAATATGAAAAGGTAATGATAAACAGGCGCCTCGGCGCGAAGTAATGTTTATCAAGGTTGGTCAGTAGGGAGTCCGAACCTGACTGGAGGCTTCATTCAAAAACTGACATTAAATAACCTATTTGAAATTCGTGTTTTCGAGGGGAAAAAAAGCGACTATACATGCCGTAATGCCAATCATAAAACTTGTCTTTATCGATAGGTAGTTGGTTACCTCAATAAACATCGGAATTTGTATAGGAGAATTACAAACAAGTACCATTTTTATTGTATTAATTTAAAGCTAATGGCACCAGAGGAAGAATAAATAAATGCGAGTGTTTGGTTTGTTTTATGGCATATCAATCTCAAGGAGTTATTTAATGCCAACAAAATTTTTATTGCTGGTAATATTTTGTTTTGTCAGAAAACTATTTCTGGTCATTTTTCTCCTCAAAAATTTATACCTGGTAATATTCTAAAAAAATAATTATGGCTGGTAATATTTTTTTCAAAAACATGTTGCTGGTAATAGTTCCCCCCCCTCTTCAAAAATTTATCTCTGGTAATTATTTTTACAATATATTTCTGGTATTAAAACATTTTTTTACACTTTCATAATGCTTTTTACCTCTGGTGGGGGGGTAACCATTTACCCACAGCTGGGACCCTCACAGGTGCTACCACCCCGGGTCAAGGTGGACCTGGGAACACCAGCAATTAAGAGGTGGTTTCATGCTCCTCAAAACCACCTCATCAGAGGCCTTGCTGTTGGACGTCGTTTATCGTCTTACCAAGGACCCGGATGTAGTTTATCGTCATACCCAGGAAGGGGACCATATGAAGACTAAATAAATGCGAGTCTCATATACGATTTATGACAAACTTCAATAAAGACGTTAACTTCGTTCAGAAAGTAACAGAGGCGCTAACTCACCTAGGATTACATATAGATCGATTGTCTCCTCAGGTTGATGCATTAAAAGGATACATTTTTATATGTAGAACACACGAGGAATAAGAAGCATTTAAGGAAAATAGGGAGGGGTCTCTTATACGTAAACTCGGAAAGAGAAACTTTGTGAAAAGGCATATGAGGAAGAGTGTTTGAGAAGGATGTTGGAAGACAGACATTACTCAGAGTTACAAAAGACAAGTTCTGCAGAGCCGCTATCTCCCTGGCTGTTTTTGGAGACAGCACAGAATAAGAAAGTAATACTAAAAATAAATGCGAGCTGTTACTTGATATGCGCACAGATATAGGGGCGTTCAATTTCTTTTAATGGCGATGTCCTCCGATTGGTCGCTAATGTATTAGTAAGTTTATAGTTTAGTTTAAGTCGTTTCAAATATTTTAGGAACTATCATTTGAATAGTTATGTCTTTTAGTCAAACAGTCATGATCTCGATTTTGTTTATAATAAAGGTGGTTTAATAGAACTCAATTCTTTCTTTGTTCTTTTTAAGTTTCCGTCGCGACAGTTTCGATTCGTCGCTCTCATCTTGATGTTTTCAACTCCATCTGGGATTTGCAACCGTTTCAAACGTTTTTCGTAGCAGTCAGGTTAATTGATATGATTATCCGTCAATCCTTGCAGTGTTAATGTCGATAGATATACACGTAGCAAGGGAAGATAGAACTGCTATTGCTACATGAACCCAGGGCAAAGTACTTCGTAACAGTTACGCACAGACCAATAACTCCATATCCGTACATTTCGTTTCATCCCTTTCTTTTTTTTTTACTCTAATCAACTCTTTCGAGGCCACCCAATCAGTTAAAAGTTAGTCGCTTTTTTATGATTACTTCTCGAGTTGAAAATTTCACGTACTGTAAGCTTGGATGTGAGGGTGGTGTAATGGATAACGGCTAGAAATTTAAAACCGGAGATCCGAATTTCAATTCCAGCTGCGTTCATTATATTCATTTAGGCGCAAATACCCTTAAGAAATGTGTTAATCTACCTCTTCTCCTCCCAGCTATGGATTAAACAGTAGGATGTATCACTAAATCACTATCTCCAAAACATTCTTAGAATATATCTGACATTAAATAACCTGCATAATGATAAGCAGTAAAAACACAAACCAATCTACAACTTAACCTACGATGTCTTGGGTAATTGTAGAACTTTGGAAAATCTGAGTCTTATAAAATCATTTTATGGAAGTCTAGTTTAAGTACAAACTATATCTATATTATCAGATCCAATTTCTGTTTAGTTTTCAGTGGGTAACCTTTTCTATTCAAGTATACTTTCTCTTTCCCCCCCCCCCAAGCCAAATTACTGAATTTATTTTATAAAGTGAGAAGCTCCTCTATCACGGCACGCCCTATATACGATTTTTAACTGACATCTTGCCGTTTCTTAAAATGATTGCGATTATATAACATCGACATCATTATTAATAATAATAATATTCTGTTACATCAACTCTTAAATGGTTATCGCTGGAGACTGAACGTAACTCTTTACAAACACGCATTATCTTCGCACACCTATTAAAAAAAAAAAAAAAAAAAAAAAGAAAAAAAGTGGACTTCAGCGCGCCAATTCCTCAAATGACTATCATCCACTGCTTCTAGTGTCTAGAGATTTTTTTCACGATAAAATGTTGAATTTTTTTATGTACAATTTGATGTTTCTGTAGAAAGCGTGCCAACGATTCTTTGTGAATCCATAGCAAGGTTCTTGCTCTCCTTCTAAACATTGCATAGACAATATCTACTTGCCTTTGTCCGATCTTACCTTTACAGTTTTTAAATTAAGAAAACGTTGTCCGTATTTTCTAGTCTTATTTTTCTAGGTCTTTCAATTTTCGTTAATGCGATCTGAAACTAAGAATAATATTAATGGCAATATTTGCACTTTCTTATAATGAAACACTTGGCTTTACTTGACCGAGAATTCTCAGGAAAATAAGTTTTTCATATCCATTAACTAATATTGCATTTACTAGTACTGATAGAAGTTTCCTTCCTAACCTTTTGTTTTATATAGTATGAAATGTCAGCAAGATTATACCATTATTTTCTATATTTGCACTGTCCATTTTAATTGTGGCTTTTGTTGACAGTCCTCACACTATGTCGTTTCTGTTATTTATTAAATAACTTGAGACAAGGTAGCATCAGGCTACGAGGTTCAAGGAAAAATGGTGCTCGCTAACACGTATAAGCGGGGTCGGGTTTGTCTACTTACCCAGACAAGAATCCGCCCTTCAGCATAGCATCAACTGGGTTCCTCTCTGCCTCCGTAACCCAGACAAGAGAGGAAAACTTAATCAGAGACCTGCACTGAAATCTAATGCCTGCACACGGCGCGCAGGCATTATGCAATGCGTAATAGGAATGTTTGACGGAGAAATATCAAAATGTAGGCGATTCAAAAGGAGAAAAATTCATCAACAGAAGAAATTTGCCTAAAACGTCATGCGGAAAAAGACTTTAAATGCAAGTATTTTAATACTGACTTTTAAGTGTCTGAACTTCAAAAGCATATCTATAACGAGAATAGAGTCATTTATAAAAAACAAAACAAAAAAAAACAAAAAAAAAAAACACTCTACCCGGGGTTTCTTTTAAATCAATGTGATGTTAATGCGTTGAATAAGAGAATAATAAAATACAGTTGTCCTAATGTCTTATAGATGACGCCGCTGAACTTAATTAGAAAGAACGGAAATGAAGCCAACATCTTTAAAATAACCTTTAAATATTATGACGGGGAAATCCAAAAACGATCACAAACCTCTCAAAGATTTTAAAACCCGAAAGCCTCTACGCAAAAAACAAAAACAGTCCATACTAAAATTTACATTGATGTAAAAAGATCCCAACAAATTTAATGCATATCTACATTAATATAATTCTCAATCATACACATGATTTGTTGTCTCTTATACTACAGTAATTGTCCAGTGTTATGTCTGACATGAAAAAATTAAATGACTACGAAAGGGTCTGCAACATTAAAACATGCTCCTATTTTTCATAAATTTTAAAAATAAATAAATATCTATGAGAATAACAGGTTCTGTTAGTTTGGATGTGTGAGCGATTAATTTTTTACGCTCAAATACCCTTGGGAAGATATGAATCTACCTCTTCTCCCTCAGCTATAGATTAAATAGCAGGGCTTGTAACAAATTAGTATCTCCAAAAACAAAGAAATAACATTGCGTACAACTTTATATTTCGGCATTTAAATAAATCATATATGTCGATATATCGCTAAACAAAAACCCTTTAAAAAAAAAAGTAACAATGAAGTTGCCAAGGTCATGATATTATCAATGAGCAACCTAACCATCATTATAAAATGTTGCGTGCATGGATAAGAATCACATTTATTTCAATCATAATTATGACATGCAAATAACTTTGCACTTGTATTTAATGAAGGCTTTAATTGACAATAATAACCAAACTCGCGTCTTAACGCCGAATTTGCCATGTTTCTTCCGCAGCGAATTGACATTAAATTTGAACAAATTCGATAATATGGCGCACATAATAAGATTTGACACAGCGCGATGCAAATTTCTAAGTCTCACGCGAGGGATTATTTTTTACAGCGCAGCAAAAAGTAAAAGGAATGCAAAAGAACAACTGCTACATGTCATTAAAAAATCAGCTGCACAAGAGGATAATAAACAAGACCTGGTTTCTAATCTCAGGAGGCGTCGTTATGTTCACACGTATTTACCTTAGGGGGGGAGTATGAATCCATCTCCTCAGCTATGAGTTAAATAGTCGGACTTGTATCTAGTAAAAAATAATTGTTATTCTCAAAAGATTGTTAAAGCTATAATGACTTGCAATACGAAAATATTTCTGCTATAATTAATCCCAAAATATTTGATAAGCCGTAGAAAATTCAATCAATCGGTAAAACCAACGAATCATTGCAAAGATGGAAATAAACCGAAAAGCTGGGTTAGCGTTTGAATCTTACTAAAGAAATGAAAGACTGCAAATTCAATATTATTGTTCGAAGTACAAACATGAATCTCTGAAAATGTTTAGAAAGCCTATCAAGATAACTAGTAAAAAAAGCCATTTTCTCATAAGGAAACATTTGACATTCATTGACCGAGGAGCCAGTACTGCTTTTGATTGAAATTTATGAAATGTATCCTTTTTTTTTCAGGAAAAAAGACTTAAGTTCAATGGCTGTTTTAACGTTTTTTCCTAACTTTATTTGAAGACGTGTCGAATGACAACGTCTTGATTATGTCATTATTATTCGAGTTACATTTGCTGTTTATTTTAATTGAGACTGCAGTTATTTCTCAAGGAAGGACAAATAATTGTGGGCTTTCCGGAAATGTATGTTTGTTGTCTCTTAAGAATTATTCAAATAAATTGTGGCTACCTGCGTGAAAGTATTTTTTTCTTTTTTAATTACTAACAAGCACCCTTGTCTGAGGCCCAAGAGCTAGTCAACGTAAAGGGATACTGGAATATGTATGGAATATGAAAATATGGGGGGGGGCGGAAGTAGAAAGCCAAGTTTATGACGATAAGCAGAATATGTAATGATTAAACTTACAACTGAAAACGTTAAGATTGAAGTTTTCGGAGCAGCATCAGCGCGAGAGTGTTCCATAAAATAGTATTTCTTTTGGTAAAAATTGATAGATTCATTTTCTACCGCTTAACTCTTAATATCATTTAAATCCAGAATAGTTAAAAATTGAAAGTTTTTTTTTTTTTTTTTAAGATAATGATTTAGAGATACAAGTCTTACTAATTAAACCATAGCTGGGGGAATAGAGGTAGATTCATACCTTTCCAAGAGCTTTGCGCCTTTGTGAATATAACGAAACTAACGGGAGTTAAAATTTGGCTCTCTAATAATTCCCAGTCATTATCCGTAAAGCCACCCACACAGAGCTTACCGTCCCTGGTATACCCGAGCGGGTACTGGCCAGGCTCAAGATTGCATAACTTCAGTGATCGCACGGGAAACGGTGTCTTGACGTTTTCTAGAAGATTTCTGGTAAGAAACTCCAAACTGAAGATAATGAGCGAGTCAATTCTGCGGACGTACTAAGGCGGATCTTAAATGCAAAGGTTTGATCCACCGTCATTAAAAATTGGAGCTCATCTAAATATTTGTTATTAGCGATAACGAGCTTATGTCTTCGGCAAAAGGAGCCAAGTGAGGAAAAAATAAGCTATTCCCCCTAAAGAACGCGTAAATGATGTCGGACGCTTTCTAGGCTGGAAAGCGAATGCTGAATTCAAAGCCGGATATTTATGTTCCCGTTCTAATTCATTAAACATGTCGATATGATTGATACTAGTTTTTGTAACTATTTACACTATCTACATTGTTCGGACTGTTGTTCTCATCTCTACCGTCATGTCCACGACGTTTCGGTTGTTGTACGCTCCAGCCTTCTTCAGGGAGACATACGTTGGAATTTCGAACGCCCCTTTAAAAGTCTGTTCTAGTTCCACATATCAGGTCTTTTCCGGATATCCCAGTTAATTCCTTCTACTAACTCAACTCTGTTCACATCTGCAGTGGACTTACAACTATTTTGGTTAAGTAACTAGATTACTAAAACCAACACTTATTCTCTGGGCGATGTGTCCTTGGGGACATCAGTGAATTAATTGATGGGATATGTAAACCTACTGTCGCCAACATCAAATTTTTTTAACAAAGCTCATATTACAACTTTTATTAGTGTTTTTCTCTGGTTCGCTTTATTACTGGTTTCCATATTTTATTCATGTCGATTTTATTTTGTGACCTAGGAAGTTGAAGAGTAGTTACTACAGAGAATTAATTGAAACCAAGCTATCCAAGAAAGGCATGTTAAATGCATCATTCATGCTAATAACATTGACAAAACGAACTCAAGATAAATTTATTTTTTTACGGCTTAACTCATTACCAAGTTAATTAAACCAGAAAATCTTTTGAGATTAAAAGACTATCTTGGAGATAATGTTTTACTGACATGTCATAGGTGGAGGGAGAACGGTTGGATTTATATGTATTTCTGCGTAAGGAATGGCTCGTTATCCATTACACTTCCTGCACACCCAAGCTAGTATCCACAGGGGGTCACTTATCTAGGTATTGGCCAGTCTACTTGGCTTAATGTGATATGGTCGTAAGGCAACAAAAGTTAGAAGTATAATGATTTTCCAAGCGTTGCTTGAATGTGGCACAAGGCCGAAAGTAAGGGGCACCCATTGAGGATTGAACTCAGTCCTAATTGTTCTAGCGAGACAAGCTTGCTATTACACCACCTCGAGGTGCCCACGAAAGTTAGAAGTATATCCAAAAAGGCATTTACGTACTTTGTAAACTTTTCGAGCCGATATGGCGAATATAATCCAATAATATACCAAATGATTAAATGGTGAAAAGCACAGAAATGTGCTGCTTTATTTCCCGACATGTACGATCACGGCTCTTTAATATTTACTATTTTTTATGGACCTTAGTATTTTTTTTCGCCTTTCATTTTTCCGCCATCCATTTATAAGGGTTCGTCAAATAGGTGGCCCGATGCCTTTTGCTATCTTCCTTGCTCTGAATATCCCTTGCGTGGGTTATCTTTTCCAACCCTTTTTCCTCATAACGAAAGCAAAAGTAATTACCCTATGGTGAATGCGAAGTCGGATAGAACCAAAGATGAACGAAAAATAACGAGCATGTCTACGCAGAGAAAATAAAAATGGAACAGAACCATTAATCATTGCAGCGCAGAGTGCCTGCATTACATTTCAAACAAAACTTAATAAATATTTCCTGTGAACCAGACAATCATACACTACATTAGCTAATTCTAGAGCGTCCAATGCCGACTGAGTAATCTTGGGGGAGATTGTATATTTACGCATACGTAGGATGATTACCTCTGATTGGATGCCTATTGAAGCTGAATGATATAAACGGATATTCAAATTGGCTGTTTTTTTCTGGAGATATATCGTATATTTTTAGCATAGTACATTTAAAAGATATAGCTTCAAACAGATTTTATTAAGCTTCGCTAAAACTTTTCAGACACTTAGCTAATATTTTGACGGATATGCAAACATATAGCAATCCCTAGACACATTTGCGAAGTATATATTCGTTGTTTTGCTTAGACTTGAAAGCAGTTAAATCAATGCAAATTGTTACTGTATTCAATTTTAACACTCCAGAGGAAATTATTTCAGTTTTTATTAACGAACCAGCAATTGTTGGAATTGTTACTTTTAACACGGCGGCATTTGCGTCGGCCATTTTGTGATATTTTCTACTTTCAATTTAAGTGTGGTGTTATTCGTAGCAACAGCCTAAATACAATTGCTTACGAATACGATAAGCTTTTCTCATTGGAACGTCGATTTAAAACGGCTGGTTATTATATAATTAAGTCAAGCGGCAGATGGAAATAGATCGAAATATGGATATTTTTCTTTCGTTGAATAGAAACTTCCATTTACAGTGTAACATAGAAAATAGAAAAAACAATTTTTATAAGATAACCTCACTTATTTATTGAGAAGATCCAACAAGATTTTCACTTGCAATTCAATGTGTGTATAGCATAGTGGCTATGAACTCGTAAAGTGATACAGAGTTCAAATTTCGCCCTTGATCGTATTATTCATTTTCGCCCATTAAAAAAAACCAGCGAAAGCGTTGACTCCATTTTATTGGCCCATGAGCAAGATGACCAGGTTACTGGGTGGCGACTAATATTTTTAGTAGTATTATAAATACTATACCAATAATAGTAATACTATCATTTCATATCGAGTTCCACAATGTTCCTGGGTCCCCTTTATATGATGGGGATTTAAAGGTCATTCATAAATCAGTGAACAACAAATATAGCAATGATTCATCTCGTATCTTTATTTCAGTTTGTTTACATCCCCCCTATCTATATGCAAAAGAATGTTGGATATCGGAAGCCTACGAAAAAAACCGTTATATTTATTATAGTATATAACAATTCTTAGTTTTGATAACTTAAATCTTTTGCACAATCAGAAACAAGATGTACTTGCCTTTTATTCTAGTAGCAAATTTAAATGTTGCATAAGACAGAACTGGCAATTCTCAAATCCTTTTCATCTTCAGATATTTACCTTCTATAAGGGATTATATTCAACTTAATTACAATTAACGGTAGATAAAACAGTCATAATAGTCCAATCATTGTTCAACGACATCTGAGGTGTACTTATCAAAATATTGTGTTAAGATTCCATAACTATTTTACTTAAGCTTATACTCTTTAGTCAAGCCAAACATTTTTACAAGGACAAACATGAAAGCCAACGTATATTCAAACGCTGCAAAAACAGTTTGTAAATCGTATGATATAATGCTATAACAAACATTTTGCTAAGGTAAATTCCCGACATGCTGAGGCTGAAAGCAAGCGTCTAATTGATCGACTGGTATTTTATGGTTTATCAACCTTTTCAAGGTTATTTAAAGCCATAAATTATTTTTCTGAAAGAAATTATTTGGATATAATATTGATTAATTCTTACAAGTCTTACTAATTAGGCCGTAGCTCGATGGTGGAGAAGAGGCGGGGTCATGCCTTTCCCCTAGGTATTTGTACGTAAGTTAATATAACGAATCCAACGCGAATTGAAAATCGGAGAGCAGAGTTCCAGTTCCAAGCCTTTATCCATTACACCACACGCACATTAGAGTTTAGAGCAACTGATATTCCCAAGCGGTCACCCCTCACGATACTGATCAGTCTCGTAGAATTATCGGCGTTTCAACGTGATATGGCCGTCATTTTATCTAGCCTTTAAACATGTCTAGCAACGCAAACCGAGGCGGCAGCAATGACTATGATCTTGTTGCTTACACCGTACAAGATCATCATCAGATGACAACGTGAACGTGGCGTGCCATCGTTACGACTTCCATTGCAGGAACCTCGAGAGACAAATGTCGTTCTGTTTATCTTGGACCTTTTTCAATAAGCCAGTTCTTACCGAGTTGCCGTAGCTAATGGCCACTCTTACGATTACGGGATGTTTTTATTTCCCCTTCTAAGATTGAAAATGACCGGTTAAAGGTGTCGATTTATCTAACATCAGAAATAAGTTTAAATTTGATGGATGACTCAAATCTCACGTTCGCCTTCTATTTGCGGCCAGCTAAAAGTGTTTCGTCTTTATATATAATCATTTTAGATAGCTATATTATATTTCATTTTATATAATCTTTTCATCCCAAGCAACTCGATAATGACGCTAGGAAGCAAAGGGATTACAGGGAGGGAAAGAAAACGAGGAGACTTTACTATAATAGAACAACGAAAGAAATGTATTAATCCACCTCTCCTCCTCCCAGCTATGGATTAAATAGTATTTAATTCGGGAAGACAGATATTGGCATTGTATATAAATTGTGTTATGACTGCTGCATACCAAACGTTAAGCAGAGTATAAAGAAGCAGAAAAAAAAAAATAATTACAAAGAAAAAAATGTACTGAAGTGTTACGTAATATCAAAACATCCGATATGACAGTGAATGCAGCAATACCTCACAGCTCAGGAAGAGACTAAGGCAACAGAAATGTGATTCTACAGAAGGATACTGAGGATGCCATAGGGCGAATATGTGAGCAACGATGAAGTTTTAGAGGAAATGAAGAAGGAAAAAGAAAAAAAAGAAAAAAACAAACAACTTATAACGTCATGGAGTTAAAGTTGAAATTTAAAGGGAAAATGAATGTAGGAATAGAAAATTTGATACCCACAAGGCAGAATGAAGACAAAAACGTACAAAGGAAAACAATGCATGACATTTAGTTTTATAATCTTGTCCGGGTGGTTATTAAAATAACTAGAACTGCAACTTATTAGGTTGGTGCAAAAATAATGACGTAATGTTTTTTGACGTATTTTTTAACGTCAAAAAACGACATTATTACGTCATTATTTTTGCACCAACCTAATACAAAGTGTTTATTTTAAACAAAAATATTTTTTCCTCTTACGTGTCGCGTTCTTTCAGAATATAGGCGATCATGGCTCTCCACTTCTCCCTATCCCTTGTGGCTCTCAATAAGTTTCGTACCTCTGCCAACTCCCCCAAACCACATTCTGACCTCCACTGACTTAAGCTCGCCAAGTATGTCCTGCATTGCTTAAGAACAAGACAAGTAGATATTTACAAGTTCGTCTAAAGCAAACCCCTGAGACCAACATCATAGATCCTTATATTACTACTGGAACAGTCAATTTGATTGAGGTCTATCAGTTGTTTGTATGCTGGGGATTATTAGTTCGTTCCCTACAGAACTTAATGATCTTGAATAAATGGATGGCGGAATAAATTTTAGGATAGATAGGAAAAAGACAAAATTTATAACAGGCTACAAAGGATAGAAAATTGTCCAGAGCGATGAATGTCTGCGTCCTGGTTGGAAATGACACATAGGTGTGAGCGAAAAAGTAATCTAGTGGAAGTTCTACAGGTGAGAAGTATAAAAAAACTATTAGAATAGAAGAGAGAGTTGCAGCTATCTAGATCAATACTAAAACAGTGTTACCCGTTTGCCTTGTGGCATGCTTATATTTATGCAATAGTGACGCAGAGGATGAAAGATTATCAGAACAATTACTATGAAAAAAAAGAAGCCATGTCACATCAGTGAGAAATGGACTAAATTCGTGATGCCAGCTTAGGATCTACATGTCAGGCACTTATTTGAACCGTGTCAAAAATCACAAGATATATAGGAAAATAATTATTTTATTTTTAAATATATTTAATGAAAAATTTACCTGTGTAAATTTTATATCTGATGGCTTAATTTATGAGGTGCCTCCAAGTTTCAACCAGAATGCTCAAGAGTTTCCATGCCAACAGATCATGCATGGCCTTTTTTTTTTTTTTCATCGGTAGGAATGCAGTCTTGGCCGTTGAGTTCTTTGAGGCATTTTGCCTATTGCTGTCGTACCAAAATTTCAATGGCTAAAGACATTACCATGGAGGCTTATGTGCCCAACTGTACAACATGACCATAGACCCCAGGAGACGGTTCCTTCAACAATTGACAGATCTTGTTTTAAATCTTGCAGGTTGTCTAATCAGCCACCTCACCATAAAAGGTCTGGTAAAGGGAACTGGTTTAGTCCCAGGTGATACGACTATATAGCATGCCCAACCGGTTTATAGACCAGTAGCAATCTGTCTACTAGCATCACGAAATCTATTTTTCTTTTAAAAATATTAAGAGTATATTAATTCCATGCATTCTAACATTATTCATTGCTTGATATATCCCTTTGTTGCATTAATAATGAATAGTTAAATAATCCAAACCTATATTACTTACCAGGTATGAAATAAAATGTTAGATCTCTTTCAGGATAGCAGAGTTCCAATTCCACTTAGGTTCCTTACATTCACTAACACACAATTAAACCTTTCAAAAGGTAAGGAACAATCGCGACTCCCCACCTATGGATTAAATAGTA
This sequence comes from Acanthosepion lycidas, assembly GCA_963932145.1. NCBI lineage: Eukaryota > Metazoa > Mollusca > Cephalopoda > Sepiida > Sepiidae > Acanthosepion > Acanthosepion lycidas. The sequence continues at coordinate 14,269,731 of OZ010593.1, read as the reverse complement.
AGACATATAGGAGAAACATTCTTATTCTTCAATAATTGCTCATTAAATTATTTTTACACTATATTTCGGCTTTAAATAACCTACAAAAGGTTGATAAAGCCGTAAAAAAAAACAAAAAAAAACAAAAAAAAAAAACAACACAAACCCTCTTATCGCGAAATCTTTGTATGTTAACGACAGAATCCATAGGTAGAAACGTATTTTCCTATAATATTTTTCAGTTTATTGATAAAATTATTCCGGTCCTCCAAACAAACATACGATTTTTCGAGAAGAAAACTTCCGTAAAACCAACTTGAAGAGTATCGAATAATTAGATCTATTTATAAAGCAAGCAAACATTAACTATCCTCTTTTAAGAGCATTCTCAAAGTATCCTTTACGGAATACACCTTACATTTTAATTAAGAACAAATGATATTGAAACATTGTCCGAGAAACAAATGTAATAGTATAATTCTAAACATTTGAGAGAATGTCTGTTTTCTCAAGATACATCAAGCGATAGGTAATAGTCCAGTCGATTTAAAAACATTGTACCTTGAACCACTGGTAAGTGCAGTACAAAATTTCATTAAATTAAACAAAGTGTTTTTGAGCTAGGGCCTTATTCACTATATAAGAAATTCACCGTTTTCGATAAATATTCTTCAATCAATCCACTTGTATAAACAAAGAATGGTGCATTTATATTCCAACTATTGTGTGTGAAAAATAAAACAGGTATAACATTACTGAATACACGTTTCAGACAATTACATAGCGTTCCGTGAATCGTTTATAAAACTGTTCTAATGCAGTGTACTAAAATTTATAAATACATTGTTATTTATAAATTTAGAGTTTTAGAATTATATCTGTATATTGTAAATGAAGAGATTAAACCATTATTATCTCTAAAAAATTATTGCAATCTGAATTTATTTTTGCTTTAAATAGCTTGCAAAATGTCAAACTATAGAAAAATAATCGATCAGTAAATACACATTCTTATCACTCCACGTATATAAACGAATACTTTCAAATTATATTCCAACCATTATGGTTGTGAAAAATAACGAATTCATAATACATTATAACAACATTATTAAATGAATTTAAATATATATAACATCTATACAATGTACAATATATATTAGACGTTTTTTTATAAACAAATATCTCGCATGGTTTGCAAGTACTTGAAAGATGAAGGCGCTATGTGGGCGTTTCACCGTAAAACGTTATGCTCATGTCTTGAAAGTCGTGTCAGATGATCGATGGAAAATAGATTCACGCTGGTTTGTCACCGTTATATAATTTGGAATAAATGTGAGAAATGAACAAGTATGTATAATAAAACAATTTAGTATGGCGTTTGATCTAAGTAATATTATATAATTTGAGTAATAAGTATTACAATAACTTCTATTACAAAAAAAACAAAAAACAAATGTTACTTAAAAAAAAAATACAACAACAAAAAATATTCTTACATCATTCTATCTCATGAATCCCTTTTAAAAACGAACCCCCAGGTTAATTGGTTGTATAATAATAATCGCGAATATGTAAATCAAAAACACACATAAGGGGCAGTCAGTTCGATTCTCAATAATTCCAGTTGCAGATGCCTGCTCAGGAACCTTTTTTTTCTTTTTCGGTCATTCAAAGCGTCTTCAGATTTCAGTGTCAAAATGATAGAACACTTCCCAGATATATATTTTGTAATTTGCATTTTGGGTTCACTCAAGTTTTTTTTTTTTTTTTTTTTTGAGCGAGTCATCCTTTAAAATTAGACAATCCTCTCGAGACCCGGCCATGATAACCACAAAACATTCTGCAATGTTTCAGTCCCTAATGTGTTAATACCGACATTAAGAAATTATTAATCACGTTCAGATATGTGGAGAATGAACTTTCTTCGGTGGGAGCAATATTGTAATGAAGATATATATGAAATAAAAATACTATTTAATAAACGAAATCCCTACTCAAATACGAGTATCCATTGAAAATAAGTTTAAAATGATATAACACTTCAGTGTTCTTACATCACAGTACATCTTAAAAAATGCAATGTCAATCGTCATCTTAATTCTTGTTCTTTTGTCCTCTCTCCTTAATACCATTTTCCTCATATTCACTCACATGCCGTAACCCCTTGCTTAGTGATGCTATTACATTTTCAAGGTTATATATGCATGTGTGCGCGTCATTCATTTGTCTTTCCGTAGGTATTAATTAGGTTCTCACTTATCAAATGCAACTATATCTTTTTTTCTCTCTCGAAATATCCCAGACCACACGCTTGACGAAAAAAAAAAAAAAACAAAAAAAAAACAAAAAAAAACAAAAAAACAAAAAAAAACAAACTATTATGTAATGCTAGAAGGAAGTATTATTGATCCGGTTCCAAACAAATTGCAAACTCCACTGGCATTCTTCCGGTTGGTCAACTTCCATAATAAAAAGAAAGATAATGATTGGTCAATGTCCATCAGTCAATATATTCGCTTCATTGGTTTTTACCTATTTTCGAACATTTATTCATTCTCAGTTTGTTAAGTCGTCATCTTTTGTAAAAGATTTTTTTGTTTTTTTTTTAAATTGAACGATAACAAAATGTCAGTCATTTATTCATCTCGAAGTCAGATTCTTTTTCTTCGACATTATTTTGTTTCTACAACCTTTCATTGACCCACCTAGAACGCATATTCTTCTATGTATTTCTACATTTCCCATTTCAATTTGGTTAAAGGCTTCTGTGAAATACCGTTCACATTTCGCTGAAAAAGTATGGCTTTTTCTCATATTACTTTTCTTTTTCTTCAAAGTTCTTCAAAATTTACCAATTTATTTGTCTGCATTGAGTTTGCTCGAATCGTTTCTTTTATCGACCAACTTATATTAGGTTCTTTCTTTCAGATGTGTAGTGTTTTGTAACGGTTATGGAACCGGACCAGCGATTTCAGCTAAAGATATTCGCTTTTATATATATATATATATATATATATATATATGACGGATGGCATCAATCTATCAATTTCCATCTACAAATATGAAAAAATTTCCTTGCTGTCATGGCTACAGGTTTGTCAAATATAATGACAGTTGGCGCTTTCTTTATATGCTCGCACGTCGACAGCAATTAGGCATTGAAAAATGCCCTAAAAGGAGCCATGATCGCCTTCCATACATTGCGTGAAGGGCGAACAAAAAAATATCACCTGAGAATTAAGGGTTAAAAGTTGAAATATAGACTGACACCATGAGAATGTCTACAGGTCTAAAAATAAATAGTCAATATTTATCTATTCCTTAAACAGTTAAATGCTAAAAGATTCAGATACACACAATCAATTCTTGCCGGTTTTCTAAAAAGTAAATGGTCAGCTGTTTTAATCGAAACGACCAATATTTACCCTTTCCCGAGGTTAATTGGTTAAAAATTCAAATTAATAAAAATGAAAAAGGGAGACACTAGAAAAAGGGAGACACTAGAAAAAGGGAGACACTAGAAAAAGGGAGACACTAGAAAAAGGGAAAAATAAAAAAGTGTCAGAAATATTGTTATCCGACTCAAAATCTTGACATTTAAGAAGACTCAAATTTTGTATAAATTTGATTAAACCTTACTGAATTTTCCTTTTTGTCTTTTCCGCAGATTTTCGACTATTTTATTTCCATATCCTTCCTAATTTATCCAAATTGATTTTCCAACCTTCAAATTTTTCTTTCTCTTTAGTTTTATTTGCCTCTTACCAGCTTTTTGTTTCAAACCATCCCTAGTTCACCATTATATTAATTACATAAAGGGTAAAAAAAAAAGAAAAGCATTTTTCTCGTAGCACATTCAACTAATTTCCAAAATCGCTCAAATGCACTTTATCCAAATAATCTTCCAATAAATATACATGCAGTGAATTGCTTCCAATAAAAATTAAGGATTTTTATTGTTCATGCATTTCTTGAAAATCTATTTTATGCAGCCGATCATTACAGCAGTTAGATTTGCTTTCAGCTGAGGAAAATATTTAGTGTCCATTTGTAATAAATAAAAAAAACAAGCAAAAAATCATATGTTGGCCCCTTATATGAAGCACACTGGGAATATTTTTAAACTACCACGTCTTCTAATTTTCCCCACTTTATTTTGGTACGGTAAAATTATTCGCATTTTTTATTCAGACCTATGTTACCGAAGATGCCAGAAACTGATAAATGAACAGTCGCAAGAATAAGCAGTACTCGACAACATAACTACCCCGGATATATTGCAGCAGTCCCAATAAACTGGCATAGGCGGGTACAGAGAACAACACTCAGAAAACAGTCTGCCTGCCTTATGTGAAGGGGTTATTAGAGAAAATACAAAGGATTTTCGATCCATATAATATCAGGACAACCTTCAAAAGCTGGACGACACTTCGGATATCTCTCCCGAGTACCCCCACCCATAGAGGGGAACATGACTAAAAACTGATTTTACGCCATCTTGTGCAGCTGCGGAAAGAAATATAAAGTGTAGACGGGCTGCCCCCTTTAAGGTAAAGCTTCAAGAACACCAGCAGGCTGTAACACGAGGGGGTGGCGAAGTGGGAAAAAAAATCAGGCGTGGTTTACCACATATGGAGAGAAAAGGGAGATCACAGCCCTCTGTAGGATCATGTTGAAATCAGACAAACAATATCATTGGAAAATTCATCAACTTAAGGAATCAGCACACATGCTTGGCCACAAAAATCTGAGCCGATCAAGCATAAAAATGAATACAATATAAAGAGTGCTAGGGAAAAGGGATAACAACAAATATTGCAATATGAGCTCTGGTGAAAAAACATACAATAATAACAGCAAAAATTGCAATACGAACTGGTAAAAAAAAAAAAAAAAAAAAAAGTTGAAGAAATAAGGTCTATAATATCCAGAAATTCATACAAATGTCCTCAAGGACACATGGCACAGCGAATAAAGGCGTTAGTTAGATCCAGTGACAGAACTCAGAGTGTGAGTTCAGTATCTGGTTAAGGCAGTGGACAACTTTGAGAGGGAAATAAGGAGATAACCGACATCGATTAGACATGGCACGTAGAACTAACAGCGAGCGAAATAAGGGGTTCAGTTCGATATTCCAACAATCCGAATAATGTAAATATAGAAGATTTTATTAGTATTTGTATTGACCTCGGAGATTATATATATTTTACTTACCTTCGAACAGCAGCTTAAGTTTCGTTACTCTACCAAGTTATCAGACACGAATTATTACTTTTTCATTATATATATATATATATATATATATATATATATATATATATATATATTACACACACACTAGGTCTCGTAGGAGGAACGCTAATTAAACGCAGATTCTCAGCCCAAATTTAAAATAAACTAAATATATTCGAGTGTACATACAGAAAACAGAGTGTGACGTGGCATTTGCATATTGTTAAGGGTCATTTTATGGTAAAACCTCGTTTTCCAGTTACTGGCTGTGGAACCGAAATAAAATGTTTTTAGTTTATTATTTTTAATCTTAGCCTTGTAGCTGACGCTTTTATACATGTATTTGTTGTCCAGCTGACAGTTAATGCCTTTTCGACAATTACACTTTTTTCTGTGTTAATATTGCTGTTGGTTTTGCTTAAGTATTTCTTTAAATATTGTTCAAGTTTCCTAGTGCAAACTTTTACTGGGATATTAAAACAGATGACTACACAACGGTAGCGGAATGGAATTTCCGCCTCACGACTACTCTTTTCCGGTCGGCGCGATAGATGCAACATGTGTTTGCTGGAAAAAAAAAAGATCCATCCTCAAAAATAACGACGGAAATCTACTTAAGCGAAATGAACTAATGTCAGCTTGTAATTACAGGAAAACAATTCATTAAAATATTTTACTTCTGGATAAGTATATTATCCAAATACCACATGCACTCCCCATATTTTAGGTTACATATCGATTACCCACTTTAAACTTTTAAGGCCTATTATTATTTAACGAGTTATCCGGCGTTCCTCTTGAACATTAAGCTTCCCTATTTTTAGTTTACAATAGCCCCTTAACTGCATTGTACTTTCTGTATTTACACCAATATTATATTATCTTAAATTTGAGTTTGAATCACCGTTTAAACGTAAAGAGCCAGACAAACCTTCCTAGGTTTCACCTACGCGGATCATTAGGGTAAACTGAGCACTTTGCTTAGTTGTTTTAATTAATCGTTCCGGAGGTTGTTTTTTTTCTTTTTCTTTAGACTGGAATTTCCTTCCAGACGATTATTTTCGCCGGAAGTACATGATAGTTATTTTTTTTTCTTTTACCTCCCCCCCCCCTTTGAATATCGGTTTGTTCATTTACAAGCTAAACCACCTAAAGTTTTGCCGGACGAGTAAGCTGCTTATGTTTATAAGATTATTAGTGTATATATATATATATATATATATATATATATATATATATATATATATATACACTTCGTAGTTATGTCTAACCACATTGAGCAATGTTTTGTTTCCACCTTAAACTAAATTAAGTAAATATTTATTCCCTTACCAGTGTTTGCACGCTAATTCACGTATATACGGTTGCTAATATCTAATTATTTGATTTAGCCACATCTATATATATTTATTCAGGTACGTGTTGTTGCAAACTACGGAAATTTTCCGCTTGATTTTTTTTTTTTTCAGTTTTTTTCTTGCAAGTTTTTTTTATTTTTATCTTTTAGTCTAGGTTGTTAAAGTAGGACGTCAGTCGATTATTTTCTGCCGACCGCTTTCGATTATCCTCAACCGTCATCACGGCGTTGTTTTGGTTCCAAAATGTAGCTGTTAGTTGTTTTAGTTTTATAGGTAATATTAGACGATATTGTCGGGTTAGTTCATTATGGTAACGAGGAGGGGGGTTGATGTTTATTATTGGAAAATTAGTTATTAAATATGTTTAATGTTTCTGTAAGTATTAAATGCTATTTTATTTATGCTGGGTTTTTGGTTATGACTTCCAGAATATGTAGTCATTTTTGCAGATTTTATAGAGGATTTTGGGGGTGTTATACAGTGTAACTCTGATATAAGAAAAACCCGGGTATAAGAGATTTTATCTGGTCCCCAAATTAGAGCCATACTTACGTAAACAAAATAGACCAAGCCCAGATATAAGAGAAAACCGGATATAAGAGACTTATTCTTCGGTCCCGACAACTCTTCTATCCGGGTTACACTGTATATATCACATCGATGGAGATTCTAATGTAATACTGCACAATCGTCAAGTGCTTATAGAAAACTCTTATTGTATTTAAAATACAATTACGGCACAAGGCCAAAATGGGGAGGTGGTTGAGTCTGGTCATCACCATCTTATACCTAGCTAATCTGATTCCCACCTTACAATTTCCACATTCACCATTTGAAGTCGCCCGTCACCATTCAATCCTCCATACACCATAATACCGCATCCTCTCAAGGAGAACTTACAAAACGCTCCCCATGCCACAAAAATCAAATGATTTATAAAATATATCATTAAAAATTTATGGATGAATGGAATGAGTGGAAGGAATGAACCCCAAAACAAATCAAATATAAGCACAAAGTAAACTAAACAAAACTGATGTTAGAATTCTTATGGAAAACTGACCGTAGCATAATTTAAATAGGGATATTTATACCGTACTTTAATTATAGTGGAGTAATGCCTTTATTTACCGTGGTGGTGGTCGTGGGGGGGTGCTAACAACATTGATGTAGCACCTGCGTTCATGTTGATTTCCTCTTCCATTTTTGGGACCATTGCTTGTGATTGTTCGGAGAGTTCGATTAACCTCGTCCGCAGTCCCCTTCAGTAACAAATTTCCTGTACAGGAATTGCATTATTTAACTGGGGTTTTAGCGAGTCGTGCGGATGGAGGAGTAACAGTGTAACGTCGGTTGTCGAACGTCTCTTGTCGATCAAATCGATTTTCGAACAGAAAATTCGAGATGAAAATGCCTCGGTTATCGAACAAAATTTCGGTTCTCGAACAACATAGCCGAACCGAGTTAACCTGAACGGAATGATTTCTGAGTCGACCACCGTGTTGTATACATTCGTGTGCTGTACAGTGCTTTTCTTTTCCAATTTTATTGTACTGTGACTTTTCTCTGCATTGGTTTGCTTTACGGCATATCAACCACAATGGGTTATTTAATGCCGACAAAAATTACATTTTTTTCCCCAAAAATGTATAGCTGGTAATTTTTTTTTTTTTTTTTTTTTTAAATATATAGTTTGATTTGTTTTATGGCATATCAACTACAATGGGTTATTTAATGCCGAATTTTTTTTTCAAAAAGAATTTATAGCTGGTAATATTTTTGTTTTTTTGTAAATGTATAGTTTGGTTTGTTTCGAGGCATTTTAACCTCAATGGGTTATTTAATGCAGACAAGATTTTTATTTCTGGCAATATTTACTTTTTTCAAATATTTATTGCCGACATTAATTTAAAAAAAAAAAAAAAGAAAAAGTATTTCTGGTATTAAAATCTATTTTTACACTTTCATAGTGTTTTCAGCCAGGTTGAGGGGGTCAATTATTTTTCCATATCTGAGACCCTAACAGGTGCTATTACCCCGGGTCAGGGAGGACCTGGGAACACCAGCAATTATGCAGTTTAATCATAATACCCAAGACGATTTCTCTACAGTAATTCCTATTAGAAAAAGATTCGGTTTACGAACATTTTCGGGTTACGAACGGCCTTGAGGCACAAATTAAATTCGTGAACTGAAGTCCAACTGTAGTCTTCAACTAATCTGTCATACCTGCTCACGTGTCTGCCTCAGAAGAGCTGGACAAAAAGTCAACTTCGACATCGTATCAACGGACCAGTGTGTTATTCTGAGGCAGCCACTCTAGCCCATGTCAATCAGAGATATCCTATATGTGACAAAGAATGCAGATCATGTTTCGGTTTGAAAAAGCCCGTGAAGATTAATGTCAAAATACCAGAAAAAGTTGCCTTTTATTCCGACTGCATCTTATGGTCAAAAATCGAACGTTGTACCTACGTCGCTATATGCCCACAATTTTTCTACATATGAGGGTTAATTCAAAATTATTTTTTATTCCTGGAGAAGTTATTTCGTTGGCGCATGTGTTTTAAATAATTAAATTTACGTTCACTGACCAAGGCAATAGGAAATCTTACTAAAGTAATGTACATCTCGCTTGGGATTGAAAGGTAGATGTCTGAATATAGGACTTGCATAACCGTGGAAGCAAGGGTACCGAGCATCAAATTTGTCTCACTAGATCAATTACGACTGAACAGTGATTTCAATCCTCACCGAGTGCCTTTAACTTTCGGCCTTGTGCCATAACTAAGCTAAGCTTAAGCAGTCTCCATATCCAGTGACCAGAATTAAGTATTCTTTTTCGGTTCGATCGGGTTTTTAATATAAGTGTATCCCTTGAGAAGTTGTATGGAGGAGATCAGGTCGGTAGCTCCTGAGCTTGCATCTAGGTTCTTAATCTTTAAGACAAAGTGGCCTTGTATCTGTTAGGATAATCCAATCGATAATACGGTAAGACTCGTTGGCCCGTGTTTACAATGCTTGACTTAAATCTTGCTATTTCGATGAAAGATTTTCGGGTTTTTAAAAAAAATTAAGGCTTAAATGCAATATAGGTTCTTAGAGGAAGTTATGTACAATAAGAATCGTAATGTATATATTTCCGTGTACATCTGATCTACGCTACCATGAACGAATGGTAAACAGGGTAACATGCCTGCAATAAGAGTGAAAAGGACATTGTTTTTCATTGACAGTTTTTTTTTTAACTATATTCACTCCTCCACAATATTAATCTTTAAAAAAAAGAAAAAAAAAAAAAAAAAAAACGTTTATTACAATTAGAATATATATAATAGAATTATGGCACAAAAAAAAAAAATAAATAAATAAAAATAAATAAATAAATAAAGAAAATAAAAAATAAATAAATCTACCGATTGCTCCTTCATGATGAGAACTATTTTAAAAATTTTCCATGACTAGAGATATATTAGCTCTTTAAATATACCTTTTCATTAATATCTCTTTTGGCAAATTCATCAATATACCTTAATAGTAAAACGGACGTAAATTTGTTGATGAATGTATTTTGAAGCTACGTAAATCCTGTTTTGCCTCGTAACGACAATTATGATGTTGTCATTTTAAAACCGAAATTTTGAAAGCGAAGTCCAAGTCTGTCGGACATATCTTGGAAGTATGACAATCTTACTTGATTCACTGATCCAATGTTCTTGTTGAGTGATAATGAAGAAAACGCATGAAGAATAAAGAAAGAGAAATCGAAAGTCTAAGTAAAGAATATTTGACTTCTGAAAGACATCGAACTTGTATACTCTTGAATTCAGGAAACTACTTTCAAGACAAGCGCTCTTTAACATTAAACAATGACAAGGCTGGAGAGTGGTTTTTAAAAAAAATGAGCCTTTAGGTTCGATTCTTTTAGGGATGTTCATTTTCATCAATAAGTATTTCACTCTCCAGGAAGAAGGACGTAAATTTGACTAAAGGAAATAAACAAACAGGAATGCATACTCAACCATAGCTACACACTAATAAATAAATAATATATATATAATCTGCAGGACACTGGGTATTATAGCCTTGGATGGCAACCGGTCTAGGAGAAGGACGACTGAATTGAAAGCCTGCGGAGGATCGTTTGAGGACCTTGTGGCACAGTGCACCAGGTCTCCGAATTCGGCCCTTCAAAAAGTGTGGCTTGTCCTGCACGAAACCTTCACCACTATAATCATGTGCCGCTGTCGGTTTCCTGGGAACTGATCTGCTTGACCCTCATACGTCGAACTCTACTATATATATATATATATATATAAACCAAGTATAGGATTAGTATATACGGAATAAATTCCAATAACCAAAAATTACTATTCTTAAAAGAGTGCTCAATACACAGTAGAGCAGATATTATTTACAAATTATAACAAATGTCATAAATGTCATAAAATCACTACAAAAATTTGTTTCAACATCACTTGATAATACACCAGAGGTGTTGAAACACAATGGCTATTTTTGTAGTGATTTTATAACATTTGTTATATATATTAGTGGGCTCTCGCGTCGTATTTGATGTATGAGGGTCATGCAGCTTAGTTCCTAGGGACCAACAGCCTAGACACTAACACATACGATTTGATTATATTGAAGATTGTGCAAAACTTTTTGAAGGGCCGAATACAAAGCCCTGGTGCACTACGTGGCACAACGTCGGCAATGGATCCTTCGTAGGCTGTGAATCCAGAATTGTCATTCTAGACCAGTAACCATCTAACGCTATAGAAACAAGTCTGCTTATTTACCCATAGCTGGAAGGAGAAAAGGATTAATAACTTTCCCAAGGGTATTAGCACGTAAGTGAATGTAATGGATTCGAATGGAATTCAAACTAGTCTCTCCTATATATTTCAGTAAAAAGATGTGCAAGTGATTATCTTGTTACGAATTACTTCATTGGTACTTTATTTGTATTTTATTTAAGTTTTATTAATTCATAAATAGTTTTTTTTTATTATTACTTTCATTTTTGGGAATTAATCATAATTACAAATACATTGATATGTTAGTCACAGGGTAACGCTTACATTTTCATGTTATAATCACCAAATTAGATACGCAGACACATAAAGCTAAGTGATATTTAACTACACCCACCACGAGGGTTACATGTGGCACAAGGCCGGGTTTAAGCAGAGATCTCCGTGCCCGTAGGCTCGGCCAAAAATATTCCCTCTTTGAACCCGCATAAACGGGTTCAAGGGCAGTCAACCACCCCGAACGAGAGAGTTAGACTGTTAGCCATATAAAGGATATATATATATATATATATATATATATATATATAAAATGAAAAACAAACCACTTTAAAAGGTACCATTACGATAATTTATTTCACCTAAATCATTTTTTAAGGATTCAGGATCATCAGGTAAAACTTCCAACAACGAATTGAGAGGAAAAATGGGATTAGAAATTGGTGGGTAGTGTAATTTTTGTAGTTTAATAGAGGGGGTTGAGAGTGGCAGTTAAACAGACAATATAAAGTATAGGGAGGGGTTAATTTTATATCTCTCTTAAGTATGTTTTATATTGGAGTAGGAGGAGTGACAGAACCTTGATATATATATATATATATATAGCAAGATTAATGCTCGACAAACGTACATATAAGTTTTAGATTAAAATAAAAATTTCCATTTTTCATTCAAAATACTGTATTTTAGGAATACTTTTTCACAACATCGCCCACGTGATCATATTGAAAAGGAACGCTGATCTTGAAAAATTTCAGTTGTCTGTTTTGATTAGTCTTCCTCTTATGTCCATCGTCTTTTCATGTTGCATGAAATATAGTCTAATGTTAATTGTGTTTCATGAATATGTCCTGAAGATAGTCTACTAGACCGAAACGTCCGACGTTGACATTAACATTAAAACAGCATAATTGCATATTAGGATTTTTGTTTGTTTTTTTTTTCGTATATTTTTCTTCATATATATATCTCCAGTGTGAATATAAGAATAAATATTGCTGATGCTAAAGTTTTAACATGATTTTCATACAATGTGCCATAAATTATTTTACAGACACACCAATATACAACCCCACCACACCCGAAATCATTTTGTTGGCTTAGTTATAATTTACTACTCCCGGTCGTCTTTGTTGTTTATGAGGCGAATTTTAAACAGCTGCATTATTCTTCGAACGCGTTCTTCAAGATATTTGGCAACTACCCTGACCGAGACAATCTTCAGACATCTCCACCTCTGAACATGCGATATGATTAATCTCGAATTCCTCAGTTGCTCCATCTACAACAATTAATGCGATTTGTCAACAGTTTCTCTCACAGACGTGCCGTCACCTGTCTTTTTTTTTTTTTTTTTTTTTTTTTTTTTAAATACTTTCATGGTAATTGCTCCGATGAGCTGCTTTCGCTGCTTCCCAGACTTCATGAATTCAAGCGTCCTACGAGGCTGGCATCCCGCTCATACATTTTCACTGTTGAAATTTAAATGTAACAGTTTCTTCTACTCCAATAGCTTCATATCCCGCACCTCTCGCCTGTGGAACTTCCTTTCCTTTTCTCCGATAGCTATAATCTCCAACTATTCAAATGTAATGTCAATCGACATTTCCAATTGCCTTGATATAACTACTATTCTTCTCATCCTTTCCTCTATCACTCCTATCTGCTCTCGCTCCAAATCCTCTGTAAACCCTTGCGTGCTAGTGGCTGCCAGCCTTGCTGGGGGGTGAAATGCTAAAAAAATAAAATAAAAAAATAAAAAAAAAAAAAAAATGAAAGTTTCAACACATTTGTCACTATACACCCTAGGATTGTAATCTCCTAGACTATTAGGTTGGTCCAAAAATAATGTCGTTTTCTCACAAAGTAACATATGTGAGTAAACGACATTATTTTTGCACCAACCTTATACACACACAGTCTTCAGGACGCGGTCAAGTAGGCTCCTAGCTTTCTATATCTACTGCGACTCAGTTTCACCCTAGGCATAAAAAAAAGGCTCGTAAATTTGGCGGTTACTTGCATTAGCTGAATAATTTAAAAAAAAAAAAAAAAAAAAATCCTTCTGTTCTGTCCGCTTCCAGAAAATTAATTCCGTTACGCGCCGTTTCGATCTGCTAATCTTATCTTCATTATGTACTGTGAGTGTTCAACATTCGAAGCCTTCTTTTCTCCTTATGTGTCCGATACATTTAAACTATTTTGGATTCAATGTATAAGTGTGCTTTCCCCTCCCATGACTATCGTTATTCACTTCCTGTAAGATGAAGTCTCTACCTGCGAGGTGATTGTCTAACATTCATGGACAGAAGGGAAATTGCATTGAATCAGATTTCACTTTTTTTTTTTTTAGTTTAGTAATGAAATCTGCTTCCAAATTGTTTAGCTTTTGGAAGTCATCCTTCACTTTTCTAAGACTCCTTCCATGTCATTTTCGGTCCCATATTAGAACTCCTACATATTTAAATTTTCGTATTTGCTTCCTTTTGCAATTTTCAATTCTTACTTCGCATACTAACCATACATTGCCTTCTTACACTTGAGGTTTAGTCCTTCCTCGAAATTTCCTTATATTTCCTCTAAGTTCTTGCAGCTTAGTTACACTATCCATACAGTGTCATTTGCATGTCTTCTGATATGATTGTATCCGCCAATAATAATGTTTTTTTTAAATCATTTCACACCAAGTAAGGCGCTAGTACCAGAAAGTAGAGGTTACTAATAATGAGATTATTGGAGAGAAATGGTAAAAAAAAAAAAAAAAAAAACAAGATTCAGGACAACATGGTGGTAGACGTCGATTTTAAATGTTTTAAACATCGTTATCAAGGAAGCAAGAAACGGTTTCCACAGGCGAGAAAAGACTCTTAGAATAGGACTTACAGCTACATTAAACTATTTCAACAGTAAAACGATGTCACCTAACCGTTTTCTGTAAATGTTAAGTCGAACAAGTTAAGACATCTTCGTCTTTGGTCAGTTACGTTCCATGCGTGATATACGCTTAGGTGATCATGTATCTTTCGATACACGACTGACGAGGTAGATATTTTTTCCCGCAGTAGGTTGTCATTTCTTTCTGCGGTAGACCAGTTGCCATCTGTCCTATTTCCTGGGTAGAAGAGGATTCATACCTTTCCCAAGCACGTAAAAGAATTTAATGGATTCGACTGGAATTCGAACTTGTCTCAGTCGGAGCCGCTATCCATTACACCGGGGTGTCTCCTTACTCCGCCACTTACTAATATTCACTTCAAGAACGTTTACAGGTATGTTTTACAATCCGCGCACATACCGATATATATCCGTGATATTTTAATGAAACTAAAATATTTTGGCAACAAGTGACGCCTGTTGAAATCCTAAAAGCATTAAGTATTTTCAAGTTAATACTAACATTTTTGTTGTGAATTAAAAGTTCTACGTTTCGTTCAATTTCGCAAACCCATCGGTGAAATTTGAATAAGCTGATTTGTTAGGAAAAATAATTTCGCAAAAAACCTACTTAACTGTCTAAAAAATTCTTTAATTTATTGGACATCATGGTAAGCAATATTTTCTAAGAATTTTGTTTGCTTTTTAACCACGAAGAATAAATTTTTTAAATTTCTTACTCTTGAGCATGCGACATACGTCTGGCCATGCGCAAATATTTATATATCTGGCGCTACTATTCCAACTTCTTGAATTCTTGTATAAAAACTTAAGATATGCAGAAAACAATATTGCATTTTTATTAAAAAAGTATATTATTTTAATCAGTAAATTGTTTAAAAGTAGTGGGAGAATTTTGTATGTTAAATGAAAAAATTTCCAAAAGAATGAAAAAGACTGTTGTATTAGGTAGCGCAACCTGGTAAAACAAATTCTTGTAACCTGCTTGCACTTCTCCCCAAAATTTGGTTTCGATCGTTCAAGGTATGGCTATTTTAGAGAGACATACAGAATAACGGAACAGAATTTTATTTATATATATATATATATATATATATATATCCACCACGCATGAACGTCTAATCATGTTTAAATCTAATCGTATATTCAGGGTGTTACAAGTTTATGTCAGTTAGCGTTT
Organism: Acanthosepion lycidas; assembly: GCA_963932145.1. Classification (NCBI taxonomy): domain Eukaryota; kingdom Metazoa; phylum Mollusca; class Cephalopoda; order Sepiida; family Sepiidae; genus Acanthosepion; species Acanthosepion lycidas. The sequence continues at coordinate 14,254,051 of OZ010593.1, read as the reverse complement.
TTCTACTCTCACTTTTCCAGATTCCTTTCCATCTATGTCATTTCCTTTTTATTATTTCAAATGTGCAAACAAAGAAAATTCATCATATATGTCCCATGTCATTTCATCTTAAAGTCAGGATCCATATCACGCGATATTTCAGAGCTTGTAAGAATCTTTAATTATTTTATTATATATCTTATCGAGTCATTCTTCATCCACTTTGCTATACTTGCTGAGTGTTGTATAATTTCGTCTATTTTTTAACCTCGGCGAATTAGAAATTTCGATTTCCCAGCGCCGACCGATATTTTCGGTCACGTGCTTAGACAAATGTGTTTTATCTTTCTCCTGCGCCATGTTCAAACATCGATTTGGCTCATTGGTTGATATATACATTTTTTTTTTTTTTTTTTTTTTTAAAATGGCGCCGCAATGCAAGATTTATCTTTCATTGTTTACGTTCCCAGCACACATCGCGTTTGTTCGATATCATCACTTCGAATCAGGTAGAGAGAAGACATGTGCAAAATGTATTAACCCACTAATGCCCATCGTAAAACCTAGTATTTAAATTGACTCCCACACGGAAAACCGGAGTGTCGTCTTGGCATGTCTGCAAGTCTCAGACGAACCTCGTGTATGTTTAAATTTCTTTTCTATGAGCATTATGGGGAGGGAGACGCTGTTTATTTATTTTACGGCATATCAAACACTAAGTTATTTAATGCTGAGAAGTTTGTTTTTTTTATATTTGGTAATATTTTCTTTTTCCAAATATTTATTGCTGATACAATTTTTTTTTTTTTTTTTTTTTTTTTTTTTTTTAAAAGTATTAGTGGTATTAAAACCTATTTTTACACTTTCATAGTGTTTTGGGTGAGGTTGTGGGTGTCAACTATTTGCCCATAGCTGGGACCCTAACAGGTGCTACCTCCCCGGGTTAAGGTGGACCTGGGAACGCCAACAATTAAGAGGTGGTTCCACGCTCCTCAAAACTCCCTGATCAGAGGCCTTGCTGTTGGACGTACTTTATCCTCATACCCATGGACCGGACGTACTTTATCGTCATACCCGAGACGGAGGGAGAGAAACTGATTTATTATTTATGAGATCATAGTACACCAGAACCACATTTAAAAAAAAAAAAAACTTTTTTGAATATACAGAATGAGAGTTAGTGTCAATGTAATACTTGTATATTGAGAAGTTTCGTGTGGGACTTTGGATTGTAAAATGGTCTCAGGTGCCGAACGACACACCGGAGGGTTTTTTTTTTTTTTTTTTTTTTTACGGCATATCAACCCCAATGGTTTATTTAATGCTAATATTTTTTTTTTTTTTTTTTTTATTGCTGGTAATGTTTTTCCAAAATGTATTGCTGGTATTAAAACCTATTTTTATACTTTAATAGAATTTTGATCACTTTTGCGGAGGTAACTATTTCCCCATAACTGGGACCCTGATAGATATTGCTGCCCAGAATGAGGTTGGATCTGGGAACATCAGCAATTAGGAGGTGGTTCCATGCTCCTCAAAACCTTTTAATCAAAAGGGTTTTTCTCTCAGATGTAGTTTATCGTCTTACCCAGGACGCCGACACGCCACTGGCTCGTGGGTAATTAGTACAAAATTAAGGTTTCTGAAACGCCTGGCTTTGTTTGATATTATAAATTTAAAAAAAAAAGAAAAAAAAAAAAAAAGATATTAATTATAAAAAAAATAATACAACTCCGAAATTGATTAACGATAGTTAGGTCGACTCGTTCTCTATGGAATGTTGTGCTCAGTTTGAAGCGGCATCCAAACGAAAGATGACCAAGCGTAGAAGAGGTATATTTTCGGACGGAAATATCATTGGAGTTTTAGTGGGGATTTGGATTCACAAGCGTTCGCATGTGGAACTCGTATCCAAAAAAAAAAAAAAAAAAAAAAATTTAGATAGCGCTGTGAGAGTATTTCAATATTTTGTCTGTGGGAACGGATTTGTAAGGTGAAAAATAGTTTGCCATCAAAGACGCAGAGAATCTTTGAGACTGTCGAGACCGTCAAGTGAAAACTGGACAGTTCTTGTTCCATTCAACTCTAAGGGAATCTGTCAAATACAGTCGGTCCTATACAGTAAGCGTTGCGAAACACTGCCGAATTTCGCGACCCAAATTCAAACGGGGATCAGAAAACTATGTAAAAAGAAGAGCTTTCGCAACGACTGAGTTCTCATAAGTCCCCCTCACAAAGGAAAAAAAAAGTAGAGCAAGCAGGTCTTTAGTAACAAGATGGAAGACCTGCGCATCCCAGCCCTTCCGCTAAAACGATTATAAAACCAGAGCTCGGAGCGGCGTTGTGTTCGAAAACCAGCATCGCAAATACTGCCTCCCACGTCTAACCTCCAGCCAGCCACACACACGCAGGTAATTTCACGTTTTCCCCACATATGGTACAGTATTCTATTTTCGACCGGGACTGGCTCTTGCGAAAGTGGAAAATATATGGAGGAACCAGGTACTTACAGAGGCAGTGTAAGGAATAGACCATTTTCCCAGTATTCTTAGCGATAAGAAATTTTATATGACTGTCCGTCTGTGAATTTGATAAGATTTTTTAATCGAATTGAAGGCAAAAAACAGATTTTAAATACACATCTATTCGCCAGTAGATGCTACACAATCACTTTATGCCGCATACAATCAGCTTGTAAAATCTTCAACCGATTTGTGCAAATCACCGTTTGATAGGAACGTTGGTAAATAACCGAATCATGCATGAGTGATTAAACAGAGTTCTTCCTAAGAAAGATGAAACATACAGAAAAGAACACCACCTAAACTTTGAACCGGATGCAATTTCGAAATTAAAAATGTTACACACCAGATGGATAAGCTTAAACCGAGTTGGATGTGATTTGGAATTAGTAATCTCGTCAAACCGAAGACACTTAACAGAGATAAAGAGAGTCATGAAAATGCTTGACATCCGTAATTAAATATTAGTATATACGTATTTACCAAGATGTCTGCAATGTCCGCATTTTTCACCGACTAATTTAAGGATGATGTTAATGTTAGCCGTTCCTTTCTCCGGAATCGTTAAGTAACCATTGGTTTGGCAGCTAGTGCGATTCGAATTAAACTTATTTGATACCTCACTATTGAGCTGGTAAGGAAAGTGTAATGTTATCCTCCTTTATGGCTTCAGGAAATATTCGGTAATCCGTGACCGAACAACCAGTCGGTTGACTTTTATAAAAATCTTTCTATTAAAACCAATTTCCATCAAAATTAGTCTCAAATTGACAAATCATATTTAAAAAAAAAAAAAAAAAAAAAAAAAAGACTAAAAAAACATGTTAATGAAAACTGAATTATATATATATATATATATATTTAAATCAGTGCTGAATAGTCATTTGAAGAGAATTCATTATAGATGACGGTATTTATGCTGACACCAATTTACGCTTGTGATAAAAACTGGCAGAAATCTCTCGAAAATGACCTCCGGTCACTTGTCATCTGGGATAACAAAAGGCTTGTAAAATTTTACGCCTACAAAACTGCTGCCTTTTAGTGAATGATTTGCCTTCCGCCAATATGGCCGATGCTAATATTCGGGAGAGAATCATTGCGCCTTCTCGGTCTCATTTTCCACAGACATGAAATGAAATGATTATTTTGATTCAGCTGCTAGAAAAGTTGGTTCACTGCCGTGCTAGACGATTGTTCTCTCCAAGAGTCTTGGACGTTTATAAAAGTTGTCATTCATCCGTGCATTGAATATTGACACATCTTGTCTGTTACTTCAGAGACATTATATATATATATATACATTATATATATATATATATATATATATATATATATATATATATATATATATATATATATATATATATATATATATATATATATGACACACACACACACACACACACTGAAGATCAGTTTAGGTGAAACCTAGGTAGGTTTGCCTGGCTCCTTAGGTTTGCTCTACTTAGTGTATCGAGTAATTTATGGAGTTGTCTTTTTACTAGTTTTGGATTTTTTTTTCCTTTGGACTTGCAGCTTAAAAACAATGGACGATTGTTTTCGCGTTCTTGGTTATTTTTTTTTTTTTTTATTCCCTATGTTTCGTCGGATACCGATTTGTTCTACTACAAGTTGAGCTATCCGAGGTTTTCCCAAACGAAAATTATATTTATTCCCATTCTTAAAAAAACAAAGAAGAATCTAACTTTTCCGGTCCTGATATATTTCTACTTCAATCAATTCTCTCATCTCCACGCCTTCCATGATTCTAAAATTATTTCCTTGGCATTTGTTCTGACGAGCTTTCCTTATTGCTACTTCGATCGCATAATATTAGATTGGTGCAAAAATAATGTCGTTTTCTCACATAGTAACATCTGAGAAAACGACATTATTTTTGCACAAACCTAATACTAGACTGACAATTGGGTCTTACTGTTAAAATGGCTACATGTAACCGTAAGTTATATTCTAATAGTAATATATTTTCTCACTTCTCCCTTATGGAACTACCGCTTTTGGCTTTGGAACCGATCTTCAAAATTTATATGCAACCTCAGTCATCTTCTGTATTCTTGAAAACAGTTTTTTTTATCCTAAATTCATATATTTGATTCATAATCATATGAATCTTAGTGGCTTTAGTGCCTTGCTTAGAGGGGAGAATAAAAATATATTGCTTCTACTGAAAAACGCTAACAATATCACAGAGTATGTGAATAAGGATGTTTTAAGAAAACAGCAAGTAAAATTAAACATTTACTATGAAAAGTTGGAAAATATATTGAGGCAGACATTCTCGGAGAATGTGACTTTCTCAAGACCTGTTGAAAGTAAAAGTAACGGTAAGCAGCGAATTATTTACTTAACTATGCGTAAATGGATGACATAACAGATGTAAAAAAAAAAAAAAAAAAAAAACAAAAAAAAAACAGCAATACATTAATATTTTTTTTTAAGGTAATTCACCCCAACCAAGTCGGGAGTGCTCCTAACACGCAATGGGTTACAGGGAATCGAGAACAAGATTAAAGAGGAGTGTTAGAGGAAGGGATACAGGCGGAGGAGGACGGGGAACAAGCTCAGCGTGTCAGATGTCGATTGATATTATACTTGAATGGTTGAAGATTATAGTCACCGGGGAAGCAAGTAAGAGGAAGGGAGTTCCACAGACGGGAAGTGCAGGAGAAGTTGTGGGTAAAACAGACATTTACATTTAACTGGTTTTAAAGTGAAAGGGTGAGACGGAGATAACAGCCTGGTAGTACGTTTAAATTCATGATATCCGGGAACCAGCGACATTAGTTCAACGGAACAGTTGTCATGAAAATATTTGTAGAATAGACAGAGGGTTGCCACGGTATGACTGTGGGATAGGGATTGTAGACTAGATGCCGGATCAGGACCTATCATCTTGCATATTAGGTCTCTGGATTTTGTCAAGGCCCTCGAGACGTACAGCAGTAGCACCAGACCATATATGACAGCAATATTTTATGCAAGGACGGATGGTTGATTTATAAATTTGAAGGATAGAATTGGGTGATAAAACATTCTGGTACGCCAGAGGGAATCAAATTTCCTTGCGTTAGATGATGCTATTGATTCAATGTATTTATTCCGCCTCATGGCAATGGACAGCGCGAGACCAAGCAGGCCTAACGAGGCGCTGTCACATTCTGATGGGAGGCAGGAAGGGTTCTAGGTGTTTACCTAGAACAGAATACAGGAAGTTGTAGAGAGCCAGGATTACCCTAGTCTGGAAGGATGATGTTAACCAAAGAAAAGAATGTGATTTGACATTTTGAAATGCTTGCCAAAGAGTACTGAAATTTTGTTGAATTTCTTCGAAAAAGAAATTAACCGTAATGTTGAGAGTAAATAAAGTGGATCGAGAAACTAGATTTTTATATACATGCTGCGGCAGAAATATCTCCACAATTATACTAAGACTTTAGTTTCAATGGTATCTTCATCTAGATAATGTATTAACATTATGTGGGAAATTATATATAATATATATATATATATATATATATATATATATATATATATAGAGAGAGAGAGAGAGATACGTTCTGTATAGTAGGCCGCTGCAATATATTAGGTAGATAAAAAAAAAATAAATCGAAATATTTATATTATAGTAGACCTCTTCAGCAAAAGCGAGCATGAGAAAAAGACATTAACAATCGAGATTTTCCGACAAGGATGTGTCTAACGAAAAAAAGTTGAACTTTTGGAGGGTGGGTATTTTGTAGCATTTTTTTTTTTTTTACAATAATTGTTACTTGTGTTAATATATATATATATATATATATATATATATATATATAGCAGCGAGTGTCCGTGTACACGGTATATTGTAATATTGTCAATTCTGTCGTATCGAGGTGACAGCTTCCAATCTTTTACAGGAACTCTAATGCTCGTTTAGTGGAATAGCCTCCGAGCACCAAGCCATATTTATCAGTGTTCTGACCAGATGTTTGTCATTCATTACCAGCCTACGCATTTGATAACAGTAGGTTACAAATATTATTGACCATTAGAATAAATCTTTTTCGAATAATTTCTTTAAAAACAAAAAAACAAAACAAAAAAAAACTGTCCTATAAGTTATAAAGTTAATGGTCAGAGTTGAAAGACCAGCAAACAGCAGTATTAAAAAGTGCTCACGTATAAAATAATTAGCATGTACAGCTTTGAAGTATATAAAAAAACAAAAAAACAAAAAAAACAAACAAATGGACAACGTTTATTATCGAGAAAAAAAAATTAAATGGTAATTAGATGGAGGCTTAATATAAATTCCTTCTCTTTACAAAGAGAAGGCTTTACTTTTTATTATCATTAGTGGTAATAAAACTAATTTTTGTCTTCACGATAGTGATAAAATTTTGTACCAACACACACATATATATATATATATATATATATATATATATATATATATATATATATATATATATGTGTGTGTGATTTACGGAGACTGTTTTGCATCTCATCAGTGATCAGTGTGACTAAATATTGGACAGCTTCAAGCCAGGATCAAAATCCGACCGATTTGATACAAATTGGGGATTCTAACCCCTAGGCTAACGAAGCCCGGCGGGAGAAAAGCTCAGTTTTTTTCTGTATTTTATAATAAACATATCAGTGACCTAAAGTTTTTAAGTCTTGTATTGGCAGCAGTAGTGATGACTTTACAAATTTGCTTTTCTCCCCACAATGCTCGACCGAATTAACTATTTTTTTTTGGGGGGGGGGGAGCTAATACATTTCTATTTCCCCCTCGTTACTTCTAATATTTTTCATTTATCCAGCTGGTATCCCATATGAAATTTTCCATATTTCGGCTAAGATCAATTGCTATTTTCAAGAACGTTTGTTATGTTTCCAGTTCACTTTTTATATGTCAAGAGTTCGGTCACGTGGGATGTTCATTATTTTTTTTTATTTTTTTATTACTAACATTTCATCTAGAGCGAAACATTAAATACATTTAACGAAAATGCCTTTCAAAAGATTCAAAAAGTAATTTGTTCGAAGAGTTAAATGAAAACTGAATTCTCAAAAGTAATTAATTTACTTGTTAATTTAGATGTGGACCAAACATTTTGGCGAGAATTTGAGGCGTTCAAAGATATCATGCACCTATATGACAGCAGCTACGAAAGTAATGTTTTGGTTTGTTATTTTGGCAGTCAAGTATAGGCCCTTCGAAAATCGATAACGATCTCAGAATAAGACAAGAAATTTATTGTACAGTATAATTAACATCAGGTAGGTTTAAACTGACGTAGAGATATTTTCAATTTACAGTTCCCGCTAGATATAACCGTAAATTCTATGCTAACAGTTTTTTTTTCTCGCTTGCGGGACTGCCTTACGGCTCCATGTTTTCCAGTCAACTATAATCTATAAAATTTTAAAAGCAATGTTACCAGCTGTCTTTTCTTCACGCTCATTAATGGTTTTGTCCCGAATTTGTCCATTACCTTCAACCCCTTTTCTTAGTGGCGTTACTGCTTTGCATGGGCTGATGCCGATTAAAAAATATATTAACCTAAGTTAATACTACCTTATTCTGATTATTACCTAAATGGCTAAGTTTTTAAAAGCATTAAGTAGAATTACTCTCCCTCTGCAGGAAGAGGGGAGGTGGCAATAGAAGTAGCAACAACAACAACAGCAGCAGCAGCAACAGAAGCACATCGAATAGAATGAGAATAAAATTCCATATCTCCGAGATGAGGTATTATGTACATTATTTACAAGGACATGCATTAGAGATGGCACGGAGAACGAGAACAGTCTACCCAGTGAGCGTACAACAGCCGAAACGTTGTGATAAATATGGCAACAAAAATGAGGATGATAGTCCGAGCAATGTTAAAGGTTTTTTTTTTTTTAACAATTTCGTTACCAACTTTTGAAAAACAAAGTTATAAATCTAGCTGCTCGTAAACTAACTTTAGTGAACTTATGTGGCAAGTGCAAATGCCAGGTTAAAAAAAAAAAAAAAAAAAAAAAAAAAAAAAAACTTTTCAAATTTTTTAAAATTAAATATTTTAAATTTTCATACTCTCTTGGATTTTTGTTTTATAAATTTATGAATAAAAAAATAATTTTAATATTTATTTTTTATACTATGATAAATTATAGATATTCGCTATAACTCGTTTAGATATACCTAGAAACTTGTAAACAACATTTTTTGTAAATAAACAAAATATAATAGAATTGGATTCTTTTATGAGTTCTCGATAAAAACAGAATGAATAAAAAGCGCAAATATATCAAAGTGGACGTTTCATATATTCGGGTTTTATTAAAATTCGAAAAGTAGTTAAAATATTTAGAGATTACAGATGTATTGCGGTATCATATATTTTTTTTTTTTTTTTTTTTTTTTACATGCACGTTTCTTCGAAAGCGCATGCTACATTTTATACAATATTTAAACAAAGATCTTTGTAAGTAATTTCAAACTAGCAAGTATCAAAGTTAACGGAATCAACGGTAGAAAGATTCCTGAATGTTATAGAATGGCAAGGAGTCCATCTTAACATCTAAAATAATTATTCAAGCATATTGGATACTGTAATATATATATATATATATATATATATATATATTTGCATTTGGTCTTACACTTAGCATAAAGAAAACTTGTGCACCAAACTTGTCCTGCTCCAAAGCAATTGCGTGGTGAGAAAGAAAAACCATGAGTCTACAAATTTACAGAAAGACCATTGAGAGTAGAAGACAAACCCCTGAACTATGTAAAGTATTTCACCTATCTTGGTAGCAAAGTCAATTACAGTGGAACTTTAGATGAAATCATGCATTGGATTGCTAAGGCTACCAGTGCTTTCGGCAAACTTCGCCATCGCTTGTGGAATAAGCGAGTTATTCGCCTGGATACGAAAATTCGGGTTGTACTTGCCATCCTTTTGTATGGCTCAGAGTCATGGACTTCATACAGGTACCATAGACGCCAGCTAGACGTTTTCCATAAAAGCTGTCTGCGTGCAATCTATGGAGCTAAACTTCAACATTGCACATCTAACGTAGACCTGTGTAATAGGTGTAATATTGGAGGAATCGAGACTTATCATACAATCTCAGTTACGGTGAACTGGTCATGTCTTGAGAATGTCTGATGACAGGATACCAAGATGCTAATGTACAGCCAGTTAGATCAGAGCTACAGGAATATAGGACGCCCTTGGCTAAGATACAAAGACAAGCTGAAAAGCAACTTGTCAGCAGTTAATATACCACATAACACACTTGAGCGCTTTAGCTTGGAGCGGGTAGAATGGAGATCAACGTGTTTTAGTGGACTCAGCCATTTTTCATCTGCTTGCCTGAATAATCTTCAAGAAGCAAGAGCAAGATCTAAAAGGTCAACCAATCTAAGAGTGATCTCATCTCACATTCCTCACACTTGCTCCATATGTGGCCTCCTTTGTAAATCACTAGCGGGTCTTCAATGCCACTTAAGATTAGCGCATAAACTTTCATATCTGAATTAATAAGCTGGCAGATCCTTATACGTCGAAAACGACGGGCGTGACCATTATATATATATATATATATATATAATAGCTTTTGAAAATTTTTAAAATATACGTTGCCTTTAATTTTTAGCATTATTAAAAGATGTGACATTCTTCCCACAAAGTTTATGAATAGATAATGTAAAAGTCGTTACGATTAATCAATCGTGACGCTTTCGCATTATCTATTCATAACTTTCTGAGACCAATGTCAGATTTTTTTTTAATGTTAAAAAATGTTATATATAATATCCAGAAATGTTACGATATCGATTGTTTATTGTGTAAAATAGAATTGTTTAAGTAATCAATGCTAATTTCGTTCGTTTGCACAAGATGGTACCATCATTCGAAAGACTAAGACATCGACATAAGAGGAATTATCCAATCTATGACATGAAAATGGCGACTTGTTTAGATCATTTTTTTTTTGTGGAACTAAACTAGCCATTGACGTAAACGATTTTTTTTTTTTTTTTATTACTTTTCATTTTGGAAAGCAATTTCAACAAGTACAAAATACAAGATGTATATATTTTCCCTGCTTTCATTCTATCCATCGGTTTATTTATATATTCAAACTTATGCTATTTATTGTTTGAAAACTGACAAATTTAAATTAGGTTCTTCGTATATTTAAATGATTGCTTAGTTTTTTTTAAAAATTTTAGAACCCCTTTAAAAACTATTATTTTATTTTTTTTTTTAAAATACGAACATACAAAATATAGTTTTTAAAATGCCAACAAATAACCAATTTTATTGGCAAAGGTATCAGTGTAAAGCTATTGCCAGACTTATTTTAATCTCTTTAATATAATTTTCCATAAAGCATCGTAAATGTAAAGGTGAAAGCTAAGAACAAAAAAAAATTAGAGAGCTGAAAGTTTTCCTTTAAAATAACGAGGTAAATAATTTATTCACTTAAATCTAAATTATTTCACTTTTCTCCTTCCGTAGAAAAAATTATCTACACGGAATCCGTCAATGTCATTCATCACCTGTCAAGTAACGCGAAAGTTTATGACCTGCTTTATTTTCAAATTACATCTCGGCGCAGAGGCTAAGTTAAGCTTGGTTCAAAATATTTTAAATATACATAATTTCTGATTTTCTTCAAATAAGTTTTGAAAAAATATGATATTTAAAAGAATTTCAAAGTAAGATTTCCAGTTTTTTTTATAAAATGAAAAAAAAATTATCGAAAATTTCAGACGTCCTAGGAACGATTAAAAAAGAAAATTACTGTGATAATAAATTACAGTGTAACCCGGATACAAGAGAAATTTTCTCTGGTCCCAAATTAGAGCCTGTGTTAATGTATATAAAATAGACCAAACCCGGATATGAGAGACTTATCCGGTCCCGACAACTCTTATATCCGGGTTACACTGTATAACAAACATTTAGACGATATAATTTTGTTTACGTCAAGTTTGGCGTCTTTTTCATCATGGTATGCTTTTTTTTTACGATCTCTATAGATACACACACAATTATATATATATATATATATATATATATATATATTTGTGTGTTAGTTTCTGTGTTTGCTTAGTATTTGGGGACCTGTTATTTTTATTACTTTTGTTCTTGTTTATTGGAAAGAATATCAATTCCATTGGTTTTTGTAAATTATACTTACCCATGGGCAAATGTTCTACATAGGGTCATTGGTGACAATAGGAAAATATGTTTGCTGTTTAATATTTTAGTGATTAGTGTTTTCGACAGTTCTCGTAAAAGCAACATTGGGATATATCAGCAAAGAGACATCCCGAGAGAACGTAATGTAGGTTGAAAGAAACATACTTTTGACAAGTATTATGCATTTGAGAGACGTTGCTGAATAAGTGGACATTTTTAAGTGGAATTCAAAAAATTACGAATGGCAGCAATAAGAGCAATAAAATACAGGAAATTTACGATGTAATACGACACAAGGCAAATATATGACAATAGCAATACAAGACACTAAATAAAAAAAATCTTCATAAGCGAACGGGATACAGTCTGCTGGTTATACCCTACAGGCTTCAAGGAAAGAAAAGAATATGGGTAAGAACAGGAATTGTCCATTTGTATTGAAAGAATCCGAGCTTGCATCGTTTGGCTTTTTCTATAAGTCTTTGGGAATTGGATATTTTAACAGATTTCTGAGATTGAAACTGACTTGCGTCTATCATGCTCTAAATAAAAAAGCTGAAGCTAGAGCTGTACAATTGAACATCGCGAAAGCTTTTGATAAGGTCTGGCATTCAGTTCTCCACAAGCTGAAAAGTTACGGTATATGGAGGCAGATTTTTGAGCTAATCCAATCGTTCCTATCAAATTGTGAAATGTTTTCCTGCACGGACACTCCTGTATATCGTTTCGCATTTAAGAGGGTGTCTCCCAGGGCCCTACCCTTCGTCCTACGCTGGTTTCAATCTTCATTAACGATCTTCCCGATGATATCATCTCTCAATTTAATATCTACGCTGACGGGATTACCATTTACTTCGGTACCTCGGTAAAGAAAGAGCCTAGCACGATGAAAAAGACAAAAAAAACAAATTTCATCTTCTAAATGTTTGTCATTATTAAGAGGAAAGATTAAATTATTTTGGGAGTATTTTTTACATGTTTTAATCGTGCCTACCACGTCCGGAATTTGTGAAAAATATTTTTTTTGAGTCAGCAAAATTGAAAGAATCATGTCAACCATTAAAAAAATGGTTGACATGATTATTCAATTTTGATGAATCTAAAAAATATTTTTTATATTTTAAAATTTCAGAAAATTTTAATTTGTTTTTAAAAGAATTTGAAAGTGAGTTTTTAATTTTTTTTTTTTGTAAAATTGAAAAACCATTTTATAAATAAAAAATATCGCTTTCACATTTTTAAAAATCAATTATATTTTTTCTGGACAGTGTACTGAAAGTGCTCTTTTTTTTCTTTTTTTTTTTTTTAATTTTTTTTAATTTAAGTGTTTCGGATATACATTTAGCCATTAATGATTTTATTTTTACTTTTTAACTGAATGTTGTGCTTATGTTTAGAGTTAAAGGGATGTTTTATTTTCCCAAAACATAGAACATTGTGGCCGTGTTCGTAGTTAATATTAAGTGTTATTATAAAGGCTGCCATTATATATTTTACATGTAGATGAGATTATGCTTGTATTTTTGAGATTTATATATATGAGACAGACAAAGTGAGGGTTCTATTGTTTCAACTATAAATAAACCGGGAAGAAAAAAATCGCTTTCAATAAACTTAAAAACTTTTAAATCTTCCGAACTAATATCAAAATAAATTTAAAAAACAAAAAAACAAACAACCTTTTATTCAAATATAAGATGAATAATGGAATATCAACACTTCAGAGACAAAAAAAAAAAATATCACTCCGCAAACTCGAATATTGTCTTCAAATTTAGATTATTCTTCAGAACAGGCAGAGATGTTGAGAATGTTATTTCTCTCTGTAATATCTTTAAATTAGCTTCTTTGAACAAAGGAAGATAGTCGCTTAAGGAATTGCACAAATGACACAAGAAAATGACAAAAAAAGAACAAGAATAAAAGGACTTCAAAGTGACATTCACAAACCTGAACACAATCAGTAGAAAGACATCCAATGATTATCAGAGTTTGAAAGGATTTGAAAAGGTTGTCGCGGTTCATAGGAAATTGAAACTCAACTTAGCCTAATGGTGCCTATGCAGATTGTGATCACAATGTGTTTAAGCTCAAAGAAACAGTTACGTCTGTCGAGAAATTTGCAAATCTATTTGCGTTTATTTGATTTAATATTTGAACAAACGCCTCATTTACAATCCAAAGATTTCGATAGAATTGCTATCATGTATTTTATATTTGATGAACTGTACACATGACACACACCCGTGACTGATTATAAATTCCGATGAAGATGGTAGGTTGCGCTTATATGTCACCGGCAGTGATCAATGGAAGCCTGGGTATGTATTAAACTATAAAATTAGATTAAACTTCAGATAAAAGCTAAAATTATATTTGAATTTGTGTAAACTACGCTTTCTAATTATTAAGATTGTGTAGCGCAGTTAATGAATATACACGAATACACACATGTATAGATATATGTGTATGCATACATCTTTATATATAAGATTACCGATATTAAAAATATCCAAATTGGAATGTGTGAAAACTAGTTGGATGTTTAAAGTTATATTTCATTGTCAATGTTTGTTCAATAAATTCAACCGAATAAATTGAATAAAAATATTATCTATGGCAAAATTTCTATTTAGAAATTTTTGGACCTCGGAACACCAGCAATTAACATCCTCAAAACCTCCTGATCGGTGGCCTTGCTGTTGGACGTAGTTTATCCTCATACCATTGACGGTTGTTTAGGAGGTATCGACAATTTAAGTTTGGACTTATTCGCGTCTACAATTACTGGCGTGGTTTACATACGTTTTCCTCGAAAATAATGCGCGGAAGCTTATTTAATGGCCTTTTTACTGATCTTATCTTGCTCGCCTTGACTACTGTGCAATTCGCAAAATTTAATTTGAATTTAGCGCATTGCGCAGTTATCAAGAAAGGTGAAGCTTCTGCGCATTACCAATCGTGACAAACGTATGTAAAACAAACCAACTATTGGTGGCCGGGCTGTAATCGCGACGCGAATTAGGCCGAACATATTGTCGATAACTCTTAAAGGTCTCTCTTCCGCAAACTTGTTATTTAAAAAATAAGCATGAAAATTTACACCAGAATGGAAATTTTCACTACAATTTATTTCCGGGATTAATCTAGAAATTTACCCAAAATAGTGCAAACATTTCAGGGTCAACTCGGAGTTGATAGAACATGACTGGAATGGTATTCATTGCATTGAGTGTGACTGGCCAGTTTTTCTCCCGACTGTTACAGCTAGTGGCGCGGGTGGGGGATTAACTTCCAGACTCTGGTCATCTTGGTTTTTCCAGGTGCACCTACATGTATTAGGTTGGTGCAAAAATAATGTCGTTTTCTCACATGTTACTATGTGAGAAAACGACATTATTTTTGCACCAACCTAATACCTTCGTATCATCAGCTTAGATATCGACTCCTCAACAGTTACTGCCTCTACTTAAGTTAATTCAAGCAACTAATATATGATATTCCCCTCTTATATATTTTTCTAGTTGCCCAAAAAGGAGTTTTGTAAATTTGGTTAAATGCTAATTATGAGTTCGATCCCTAGGTTTTGGTTTGGTTTACAGCATATCGACCCCAAGATTTTTTTGTTTTTGTTTTTATTGCCGGTAAATTTTTTTTTTTTTTTTTATCAAATGTATTGCTGGCAAAACATTTTCCATCAAAAATGTATCTCTGGTAATATTTATTTTATTTTTCAAAAACGTACAGCTGGTAATATATTTTTTCAGAATGTATTACTGGTAATTTTTTTTCTTCAAAAATTTATTGCTGGTAATAACTTTTTCACAAAGTATTTCTGGTATTAAAACCTATTTTTACACTTTCATAGTTTGGGGATAAAGTACAGTTTAACTTGGATATAAGAGAAACCCGGATATAAGAGACTTCGTCTCCGGTCTCGACAAATCTCTTATATCCGGGTTACACTGTATTTGCCCATAGCTGGGTCCCTAACAGGTGGTACCACTCCGGGTCTGGGTGGACCTGGGAACACCAGCAATTAAGAGTTGATCCTACGCTTCTCAAAACCCCCTGATAAGAGGCCTTGCTGTTGGGCGTAGTTTTTCGTCTTACCCAGGACGTGGAGTTCGATCCTTAGGCCGAGCAGTGAAACCTTAGGTTCAGTGGAGACCTGGCAAGCCATAAATGAGTAGAAAGAAACAAGATAATGATATATACTTAAACATGTGCAGCGAGTCAAAAACAATCTACGCCCATGTGTTTGAGAGTTAACCAAATAGACAACGACAACCGAAACTTCTTAAAACCAAAGACGAGAACATTAGCGCGCATATAAATAAAAAAAACTT
Organism: Acanthosepion lycidas; assembly: GCA_963932145.1. NCBI lineage: Eukaryota > Metazoa > Mollusca > Cephalopoda > Sepiida > Sepiidae > Acanthosepion > Acanthosepion lycidas. The sequence goes on along the minus strand of OZ010593.1, from coordinate 14,237,983 downwards.
CTTCCAGGAATTACGACAAAACCTGTTAGTTATGGTATAAAGTTAGAAGTATGAGTGGGAAGTCAATACTTATTGAACTCTTGTAATTATCAACCAAGCTCGCAGGCTAACCAATATCAGACGCCGAGTCGCCCGTTTAATAATAGAAGTTAGAAAGACAAAGCACATTAAACCATAACACATTTCAAACAGACATGAAAGAATATATTTTTAAAGAAAAAAAATGTTATTAAAAAAAATGTATTACCCTCACGCACACATACAGACAACAAAAAAGCATCATTGCATATTCATGAACTACCATCAGCGGTTACGTGTGTGTGTGTGTGTGTGTGTGTGTGTGTGTGTGTGTGTGTGTGTGGCTGTGTGTAACCAACTTTTATCGATAAAAAGAAACAAATAATCAAAGATACGGTGGTATATTATTGCTTAATTCATATCTTGGGAACAATGCAAAACAAATAATTTCACTTTCTATGAATGCATTCTAGACATATTGGATCGATTATTTTCTATTGATGATGGGTACATTTTCTGTGCAACGTGATTTCATTTCTAGGCCTTCGGATATTAAGGTCTTTGAGTATGTTTCTTTATAAAAGCGGAAACGATATAGGACATCGTAACCAATCAATTTGTTAGATTGAGTCTCTGTTAGGATATAAGAGAAGGTGCGTCTGTTTGGTGCCGCGTGAAATGATTTATCCTTAAGTTAGATTACACGATAAATATTTTTTCAACTTTCATGCAAAATTTTGTAAAGTATCTGATCTTTTGAAAGGAAAAAAAGCTGGAGGAGGAAATTGCATTGCAGTAAAAACAGTCAGATTTAGAACCAACCAACTTCATTAAAATTAAGTGCAAATTTGAAGTAATAGAATTTTGCATTATCTAAAAGTTATGGATGGAGTGATCAAAGTAAGATTCACCAAACGAAACGTCAAATGAGCCCAATACAAGTAAACTACTCATACTAGCTAATGAAAAGATATCTAAAATCTATATAAAACAAGGTTCAAGACCTGCTCAATATAGAATTTTAAAACTAAAATTCCAATGAATAATACGTGGGATATGGATACAAGCGGAAGTGCTAAGAAAAGAATATAAGCACAAGAAAACTAGAGATTGACCTTTGATTTTGAGACTGAAAAATTTAAAGGGGCAGTAATTGATGAAAAGGTATTTCTGAGTGGAACTGGCTCCTGGTTTTCTGAATATGAGAGAAATGTGTGCGATTCCTCTCGGTAAATTTAGCAAGCTATATCTTAGTACTAACAGTCCAAACTGGTGAAAATATAGAATGCAGCTCATCTGAACATTTGACAAGGAAATTGCAATAAAGGAGCGATACAATTGCTCCGGTGCTGAGAGTTGCAGAGTAAATTAGAAACCTCCACTGAAAACATTGCATAAAAGATTTTAAACAATATCAAGACTGGGGTGTATGGATGAAGCTGTTCCTGTTTGACGCTTGCCAAGGCAAAGAATGGCCGAAGGAAGAAGGTAATTCCTTGAACGATAGGAGCCGATCATTTGTCCAGCATCTTCAGCAATGCTTTGTCTATTCAAGTTCCAACTGACACCTGAATAAAAAAATACCAAAAATTTTTAATGCATAGACTGTTAGTTCAACCGTTCATAGTGACTGAAAATTATATTTTAATACTATTGTTCACCTAACAAAAAGCCCAAGAGCCATTTAATGTAGTGCGTTACTGAATTAGGTTGTTTAGGGACGTAAACGGAGGAAGTAAAAAGTACATTTTTTTTTTTTTTTTTAAAGAGGTACAACTTATGCTGATATGTGTGGAAGTTAACCGTTAGCCATAGAGTTGAACAGTTTAAGATTATAGAGATATAAGCAACATCTTTGGAGCCGGTTCTCCAATACGGTGGTTTGCGAAAAGATGCTATTTGAGTTTAACTTTCATTTCAGCATGAGAATTTTAAATGTATGAGGGTGTCTCACTAGAATGTGTGTATCATGGCGAGTCTTGAGCGTGAAGTTTCGGACTGCTGGAACTGAGGAATGCAGTTTAGCTGAACAATCTCCGTGGAAATAGCGACAGAGCAGAGAACATTGCGACTTCTCTTCTGTTAGGAGTGGAGTGCCTAATGGAAAAATCTGCGTCACACACAAGGACGTGGTGTCGCTTTCGACTAGAGTGGAAAGTGAAATTTGGGGAACTCCCGCTCTTATATGGCACCAGTACTTCATTTTTGGTCTGATCTGGATCTCGTAGAGTTGTATGATAGAACGAAGAGTAAGCTTGTGAAACGTTACATGGAACTGACCATTTATTATATGTTGTATTCTACAATTCCAGGAAATAACTTGACTGAAACTTCTTATACATAGAATAAGACGGGAATGAGGTGGAGTCCACTGTATTCGTGACTTGGCGTTTTCTAGCTGTGAAGATTTGAACAGCAGGAATGTAGCTCTTGAGCATTTGCCATGGAAATTGCAAGAGATAAGAGAAAGGCTAGCAACGTTTCGTTTGTGGGAAAGGAAAGGACAATAATTCGTGATCGAGAAGGCTACTTAAACGATTTCTAAAGGCTGCTTTGTGCAGCTCCAGCTTAAATATATCAGCTATATACCATTTTTAGTCTGATCTGACCCTTGTAAACAAATCGAAAATAGATAATGTATTTGTATATTCGTGCTTTTGCTACAGAATGCCGAGTCTGGGTCAGAATGGCAAGCGTTTGTCCGAATGCGTCATGAACATGCAATTCTTTTCATGATGTATTCCCTTTGTCTGGTTGCTCAGTCAGTGAATGATCAATCTGTCCTTATAAAGAAACTGCTAATATTAGCATTACAATTAACATAGGTCACCTGCCTATATTTCTGAGATGAGGTATTACGTAGAATATTTAAAATTATTCGGGCTATTGCTCTCATCTTTGTCGCCATGTTTATACCATAACGTTTCGGTCATTATACGCTCCGGCCTTCTTCAAGTGTGGTTAGAATGTCGAACTGAACCCTTTATTTCGCTCACTAGAGTAGACTGTTCTAGTTTCACATACCAAGGACACATGGCACAGTGGATAAAGGCGTTAGATAGATTCAGTGACAGGACCCAAACAGTGCGAGTTCAATACCTGGTTAAGGCAGTGGAGAACTTTAGAGGAGAATTAACAGCAGATAATCGACATCCATTAGACATGGCACTAGAACAGTCTACCCAAGTGAGCGAAATAAAGGGTTCAGTTCGACATTCCAACCACATGATGGTCGGAGCGTACAACGACCGAAACGTTGTGATGAACATGGCGACAACGATGAGAAGAATAGTCCGAATAATGTAAATAGTGTAACATCTGTCACGGAGATTATTTGCGAAACACGCTTTATAACTTTTCCAATTAAAGTTTCTTATAAGTGTCATTATCAATCCAAGAGTTTCCAACTATCGACCTCATTTTGCTAATCACTTTATCCTAATTTTTTTCTGATTTATTGAAGACAAATGACATCTGTTAGAAGTTACTGCAATCAATAAATAAGAAAAGGAAAGCTTTAAGTTCTAAATTTTTTGTTTTTTTTTAAATATTGGTTCAGTAGAAAATTTTTCATTATCTTTCAAATGTTAAGCAACAAAAATAAAAAAAAAGTTGTCATATTTAATAATTCTATACTTTTTATTCTTTATTTATTGAATCGTTTTTTTTTTGTTTTGTTTTTTGTCATTGAAGTAATTAGCCAAAATGGTATTAGGTTGGTGCAAAAATGACCTAATAATGTCGTTTTTTGATCTTAAAAATACGTCAAAAAACGACATTACGTCATTTTTTACCCAAACTTATACATTTGTTAATGAATTGTTCACCAACAGAGTCTAAAATATATATCGTCGTTCCTTGACATAGTGAAGGGCTTGCGTGTCCCAGTGATCCCGAGAACGAAGCCCACTCGAATCTAAACGCTTGTAGGCCCATCTAAGGCGGTAAAGTTAGGAGGCGCTTCTGACAAAGTAGGTAGGTTCCTCCGTAGCGACGAGTTGACAACCAAATACGAATTCACGCGAACGGCTTCATCAAACTGGGTACATTCAGGACTATAGTAGACCTTGAAAAGCTACCTTCGCCACCACCAACAGAAAGGAGAAAAAGGAGAGAGGATGGCGATCCCTATGCTCAGAAGCGAAAGGGTGCCCACTACTACTAGTAAGTTGGAATTCAGTTCCATATTTACAGAAGTTTAATTATCTGGGTAGTGTCTGAACTGAGAATTGAAAACGTGACACTTAAATGCCAAGGCGCATTGGTATCAGGAAAGATCAATTTCAATAGCTAAGCAAAGTATTAAATAACGGGTAAAGATTGTTAGAAAAGAGCACAGAATTGCCATTTAATATTAGTCCTCCGATATGGCAGGGAATGCTGGACAATTTCCTCACAAATAAAGGGGAAAATGAGGCAAGAAATGCAGTTAAAGGGCGCTTAAAATTCCATAGACGGAGCGTGTAAGCAACGAAAAGATAGCTTAAAAACAGACAGGTGATATTTCCTTCCTGTTCACACGAGGAAAAAGTTTTGGAAAATGACACCCACAGTGCACATCAACAGCAAATGTGACCGGAAGAGTTACCGTGTCACTTACCTGATGAGCTTGTGTGATGGGACGGCAGGAGGAGTGGAGGGAAATGCAACAGTAGTGCAGGTTCTGCAGCGATGCGAAACACAAAAGTTTGTAAGATTATTATCTTTACTTTTACCATAACGCACATCAACTATTAGAGAATCGAAGGATAAGTACTTTATCGGAAGAGGCGTAGTTGAATTTGATTTCCTTCGCATTTAACGACCAGACAGATTTAATTATCTTTCACGAGAACAAATCCGGTAGGAATTATAGAGAAATTGAAAGGTTTTTGGTGAAACACTGACCACAATTATTTCTTGGGTCAGACGAACACTTCCTGATGGTAATTTTTCGATTTAAATATATTTTTTTAATTTCTGAATTCTTTAAATTCTAACTGCCATATAGTGGCTATAATGAATGCCTACAGCGATGGCTAGCAAGTCCATGTTGCAGCCGCCTGCTCAGGCATTGTGGTTTATACTGTAACTATGCCGAGAGGAACAGCTACAGTTGTTGGGCTAGTACGCATAATCTGGCACGAACGACATTTTGAACAAAAGACAAGACGGTCAAAATCTCCTGAGGAATTGTGACTGTACTTTCACAACAATCAACGAACCGTTGTGTGTCCCGGACTTCGCACACAACAGGGATCAACCTGTGGTATGGTTTGCAGATATTTTCCAAATGTTCCCATGCTTGAATCTATATTCTAAGCAGATATAATCACGAAGACAACTTCATGAAAAAAATCGGGCAGGTGCCCGTACTATAAAACGAAAGAATATATTTATTATACAAGTTATTTATTCGAAAATTATAGCATAAATGTTATCAAATCACGAGAGACACAGAGAGACTCGCCCGTCGTATAAGAGTCAATCAACTAAGTCCCTAGGAACTGACAGCCCATATAATTTATAGTGGTGTACTCTTTATGAAGAGCCAACCACAGGAGCCGAATACAGAGACCTGGTACACTACAAAGTCATCCAACGATCTTCCGTAGGTTGTGAATTCAGATGTGTGCTTCTAGACCAGTTGGCATTCACGTATGTCCTGCTATTTATATGTAGCTGGGGTGAAGAGGCAGAGTATTAGCACGTAAGTGAATGTAATGGATTCGACTGGAATTCGATCTCTCCTTTCCGATTGCTCAATCCGAATGCTATCCATTACTCCACTTTGCTCTATCTACCAGTCTGTGTATATGTCGACCAGTCCGTGTCTATGCATTAACCATATAAAACCTCAATAACATTTCAAACACACAAAATACATCCGTATGTCAAAGTAATCGGCAATATAGCAAAGTAGAGCATGAAGACGCGATTCCTTAGTAACCGACATGTTTAGAGCTGATATTTGAAAAGGGGGTTAAAATGACAGCATTATAGACATTATATGCATATAGTCACAACAACCAAAACAGGTTATGGATTATAAAATCCGAAAATAGTCAAGTATCGAAGATACTATCTTCATATTTTCACCGGAAAATCAGGAAAATGTTTGAATTTTTTTTTTTCGAATCTGTAGGAAAATGTTTCGTTGAACTTTAAAGAAACTAGTACCTTATAATTTGTTAGTATCGATACTTGATAAATTCCTTATTTTAAGGAGCTTACTAATCCTACTATAGTCAAAGTGTTAAAATATATCCGATATTAGGCGTATTTAATGTTCTGTCCGTTTCGGCACAGCTGTAGCAATCAAGTCCTCCGAGTTTCATTGAAGGATTTTGAAGTCTGCGACAAGTTTATATCTGTTTTATGAACAGAACAAACATGAATGTATTTTGTGGTTTCTGTCATATGTAATCAAATAAGGAATATGGTTCATACTGTTCCATACTGTTCGCCAGCTAGCTGATTTCAAGTTGACAAAAATCGTATTTCACCAGAATGCAACTGCACCAGGCAAGAATTTATGAATGCGAATCTCGCTCTGATTTCGAAAGCCCATATTTGCTAGAACGTACGCATGTATTAAGTTCATTTTCATATCGGAAACGTAAAGACAGCAATTTATATGGAAAATTAATGAATTTGATTTTTTAATCAGAGTTGATTTCGTATTTTAAACGCTAAATTTACGGGATAAAAAAAAAGTATTTGAGTAGAGTCTCCAGTGAAATTAATTTGTTTCCGTTTCAGATATTCAAGTAAAATAAGCATCTGTGAGCTTTCGAGCAGATAGACGCTTCAAGATGAACTGAAATAAAGCATTTGAATTACTTAAAAGCAATTGTTACTTGCTAGAGTACAAAGCTTTCTGTGATAGTGTGGACTAAAGCACACCTAATCAGACGCTGGTCCCTTAACTTTGATCATGTTGATAGATATATAATAAAAACTCGAATTAACGGTGCCAGAAACAACGGTCTCCGGATGTATCTTTAAAAATGAGAAAATACAGATGAGAGTCGAGTCAATTCCAGTCAAATTAATTACATCCACTTACGTGCTAAAACACTTAGAAAAGGATATAGATCCTGCTCTTCTCCCAAACCATGCTATGGCTAAATAGTAGGACAAACCGGGTTCTATAGCCTTGGATTGCAACTGGTCTACCGTAGAAAGAAATGGCAAGCTACTGCGGGGGTATAAAGTGTCAGTTATGTGTCGAAAGTTACGAAAGATAGCTGCTGGCCAAGAGTTTGAGCTTTGCTGGCCTTGTTCAAAATGTTGATCACGCTAGATAACACGCTCTTTTCCACTAACTGTAACTAAGGTCTCCTCAGCATTGTTGCAGTATAAGAGCTTTGTGGGTGTTGAATAAACACAAATGCGCCTGATCAAGCTTCTGCAATAAGGATTGGCTAGCCGTCCTAGTAGACGGGTAAGAGTGGCCAGATATACATATACATACAGAAAGCTAACGAAAAATAGCTTAGCTTTAATGACGTGTTAGTATAAATTTTCTTACACGGAGTCAATTAAAAGTAGTTGCAATTAGATCATGTAGAAAATTGGTTTTACTTTTAAAAGAAAAGCGGAAACCATAAAAAGGAAGAAGGCGGTCTTCACTTTGAAACAATCATTTAGAGTAGATTGTGTAGTCTTTACCAATTTTATTTGTAATGTTTTCATACGGACGACCAAATTTTATGCTACTTGGTAATTATCAAGTCTCGATAAAGCGCTTGAAGAAATTTTGTGGACCCGCTAAAACACGTCGACTCTGCAAGATACGATCAAGAGAAAGATTTTAATTTTAATGGAATAATTCACCCCGATTTATCCAATGATTCTACAATAACGGTACTCAGAAATACAGATTTCATGGAAAGATATAGAGAGTGCGGCAGTAATACCTAAGACTTATACCTCATACATAATAAAGTACTATTGGCAATTGTGGCAATTTAAAAGTCTTAAAATTATGTGGGAGAGATTTCTGGGAGGTATAAGTTGAAGGGATTTCTGATGCAGGCTGTAAATACAGCTCGCCGCTATTACTTGCGTGACCTTGTTGCTTCCTGTCATTCAACAGTTCTGCATGTTATTGTTTAGTGTAACCGGGATAGAAGAGTTGTCGGGATCGGAGAAGTCTCTTATATCCGGGTTTGGTCTATTTTATTTAGGTAAGTAAGGCTCTAATTTGGGACCTGATAAAATCTCGTATCTGGGTTTCTCTTATATCCGGGTTACACTAATTATATTTGAACTCTATAAGAAAATAGAAATCACGAAAAACAAGATTTGTAAAAAAAAAAAAAAAAAAAAAAAAAAAAATCAATTTTGCCAAGTAAACTTAAAATTTCTGGTTAATTAATATCAAATTCGAGAAAATCACCTGCTTCTTAACTTAAACTAAAATTGTTGAAGTGTAGATATATTCAATCATTATTCCTTGCATTTATTCGCATCAGATAAAGAGGAAATTAGACAAGGTCAGTTCAAAGCGGGGCCTGAACGCGTGTTATGAGGTAGCGGCAAAAATACTCCATTGTATGAGGCCCGCATATCAGTCTAGATTGTCCTACCTAGGGCAACTGTTGCTAAATGACAGGAAGCAACAGGGAGTGAGAAAGTAATAGCGCCAACCAGCATTTGTAGCAAAATTAAGATGTTAAATCCTATGTGTCATGTCCCTTCAAGGCCGTGGAAATCATGGCTCTCCACAATTTGTCCTTTGTAGCTCTAAATGTTTTTTTGCTATCTCAGCTAAACTATTATCATTCATTTGCACAAGCTCGTTACCTAAATCCTGCTTTGTTTTCTCTTTCCCTCTTACCGTCAATATGTCCCGCGAGTGTCAAACTTTCCACGCCGTTTTTCCTTATGCGGCCTAGAAATTTTAAAAGTTTTTCTAATGTTGATGTAAGTGTCGCTTTGTTTCATTTTCTCGTCATAGTATAGTATTTTCAGCACCCTCCTTTAGGACATTTTTGTTGTTTCAAGTGTCATGTTCATCTGTGATAAGTTTGTCCAGCATTCGCTTCCATATAGGTGAACAGATATTTTACATGGCGGTTCAATACTCTTTGATTCTAAAGCAATTTTCCTGCTTCTTAATACATTGCTTAGCTTTTAAAATGCAACATTTCACTATCCCAATGCTCCTTCGGATTTCGGTTCTGCTTTCTTTTCTGTCTCTTTTTAAAACAATTTCCTGTTTAAGTTCTTGTACTTGCTTGGATTTGATACACCCAATTTTTAATTTACGTGTTGGGCATTTTATTTTTGTGACAACCATAAGCAACTACGGAATGACTTACTTGCCGATTGATTTGGTTTAATTTACGGCATATCAACCTCAATGGGTTATTTAATGCCAACGACATTTTTATTGCTGGTAATGTTTTTCTTCAAAAATCGATTTCTGGGAATATTTTTTTTTCAAAAAATGTATCGTTTGTATTGCTGGTATTTTTTTTTTTAATATTACTGTAATTTTTCCTTCAAAAATAATTGCTGGTAACAATTTTTTATTATTATTATTATAAAGTAACAGGTGCTACCACCCCGGGTCAGGGTGGACCTAGGAACACCAGCAATTAAGAGGCGGTTCCACGCTCCTCAAAACATCCTGATCAGAGACCTTGCTGTTGAACGAAGTTTATCGTCTTACCCAGAACGCGGATATAGTCCTACCTAGGACGGCTTGCCGATTGAAGAATCTGGGATTCTGTTCGAAATGGTAGTAAGCGTATACAAATATCCAACGATGTCTTTATAATATGGTAGATTCCTTCCATTATGATATCTTAAAATTTTACTTTTCATGAAGGATGATGGCACTTCGATTTCTAAATTCGAGCCGTTATCCACTACACCACCCGCATACAGAAGCTTACGGTACCCTGTAATTCTGTAGAGATCACACATCAAGTTACCGATTAGGCTAGACATTCTTTAACTGATATGACCGTAAGCCACAATATATTTATAATATTTTATATTACTGGAAAACTCATAAGCATTTGTAGAAAAATGATATGTCAATGATTCGATTCTACAAAGACAGTTTTAAGTACGACAAAGTAATATTTGTTAGAACATTGACACCTACAGGAAATTGATTATTTTATAAGACTTCCAACCCTTTCAGCGTAATTTAAAACGTAAACAATGTGTTAGTGTGATAATATTTTTAGTGCATTAAGCATTTTTTTTAGGAATAACAATTGCTTTCCAGATACAGATTCTAATATTTAACCCATAGCTGGAGGCTAGAGGATGAATCCATACATATTGCAAGAGGAATTTGCACCTAAGGAAAGTTAACGAAATAAGTCACCTACATTTAAGGAGCCGCCGATATTCATTAAATCACCCGCCCACACTTGAAGGTAAAAGAATCAATATCGCAGCGTGAAAACTACCTGAGCAGATGCACAATGATACGTTACACAGAGAGAGAGAGGCACAATGATACGTTACACAGAGAGAGAGAGAGAGGCACAATGATACGTTACACAGAGAGAGAGAGAGAGGCACAATGATACGTTACACAGAGAGAGAGAGAGAGGCACAATGATACGTTACACAGAGAGAGAGAGAGAGGCACAATGATACGTTACACAGAGAGAGAGAGAGAGGCACAATGATACGTTACACAGAGAGAGAGAGAGAGGCACAATGATACGTTACACAGAGAGAGAGAGAGAGGCACAATGATACGTTACACAGAGAGAGAGAGAGAGGCACAATGATACGTTACACAGAGAGAGAGAGAGAGGCACAATGATACGTTACACAGAGAGAGAGAGAGAGGCACAATGATACGTTACACAGAGAGAGAGAGAGAGGCACAATGATACGTTACACAGAGAGAGAGAGAGAGGCACAATGATACGTTACACAGAGAGAGAGAGAGAGGCACAATGATACGTTACACAGAGAGAGAGAGAGAGGCACAATGATACGTTACACAGAGAGAGAGAGAGAGGCACAATGATACGTTACACAGAGAGAGAGAGAGAGGCACAATGATACGTTACACAGAGAGAGAGAGAGAGGCACAATGATACGTTACACAGAGAGAGAGAGAGGCACAATGATACGTTACACAGAGAGAGAGAGGCACAATGATACGTTACACAGAGAGAGAGGCACAATGAGATTTTTTTCAACATGATATAATTGGTTTTATACAAGTTTTTGCCACTCTTAATAATTCTGTGTTTGTTCTTAAGTTGTACCGTCCTTGACAATGTTTCTAATTATTTCACAGAGAACTTCCGCAAAAGCAGTCACATTTATGATCATGCTCAATGGAATAATCTCGGCTGCATCGTTTCTTCTGGCACGGACAGCATACATTTGGAAAGATCAAAGTCACTGATTGGTTTGAATTTCTGCCAATGTGTCTTGCTCGTACCATGACACTTTTTTTTTCATTTCTTCTGTTGCATTTGACATTTATTCTGTCTACCAATATTCCTCGTCCGTTATTTAGCTTATTTGATGATTTTACAAGATGTTAAAGACATCGTTAGTAATTATTTATGTAATAATTGTGTCTTCCACCTAACTGGTAATTTTCAATTAGTCTGACGTAAAGCAAAGATAAAAAAAAAACGATTATAAACGATAATCTCTTTCTCTTTATTATAAACGATAATCCCTTTACTTTTATCTTGAATATGCATGTGAAGTCATTGCATAGGTGCATTTACGAGATTAAGAAAATTCAATTTGTTTACTTGACGGATTCTTTCAAAAGATAAAAGTTCGTCCGTCCATTGAATAGTGTTGCTACATCGGGTCAGCCACTTGACCTATCTTGAGATTCTGCAAAGAAATCTGCAGTAATACTGGTCCCGACCTGGAATCTGCTTCAATTCAGCATTCCTACTGCAGATAAGTAACTTGCGTGTACCTTTTCCATAAAGTAGCCCATGGCAATAGAACTGATGAACCTCCCCTTTTAGTAAAGTAGATTTCATGGAAATACTAGATTCGCAGGTAGAGAGGAATCATTTTACTGTTCAAATTGGGAAATGACGTAAGATTATAGTTTCGCACTTCTTGACTGTGGAAATAGTTTCCAATTTCTTTTCAGTAGACTACATTTTCAAAATTTCGAGACGCGATGAATTGCTTTAATTCTAATCCTCGTAATATATATATATATATATATATATATATATATATATATATATATATATATATATATCTCGCTACCCGGTATTGACCTCACCGCCCACTTATATATTTGCATATGCTTTGTCAATTTATTTAACCATTTTCAAGAGGAGAGGGGCGTTGATTTAGTGTAATGTTTTCCTTGTATTTCGACTGCCCTCCATTACGGTTACAAAACGGAAAAAACTTAAGGATCCTGGAAAAATTATCTAATCTGTTTGACATTTAGTGAAAAATGTTTAAAAGAAAAGCTGCTGCGGATATATATTTTGAATGCAAAGTTTTTATTTTAACTGCAGAACTATACTGTTGTCGTGTTATCAACTTATAGTTGAGCTGGCAAAGATGTAACTGCAAATTTTATGCTAACAGTTTCTCACTTATGAAACTTACTTCCGGCCCCCATGCTTTTCAGTCAATTTTAATCCGCAAAAATTTAAAGGCAATGTCAATCACTACTGTCCGCTTGATTCCTCTTTTCTCATTTTTAATGTTTCGGTTCCTAATTCATCCACACTCCACTTGATTTTTACTGGCATTACCGCCTTATTCTTGTATAAGTCACCAATCCACATTTGCCTCCTAGAATCCTGCTGTTTTTATTTTTCCAGAATGTCACGTTTTCAGGGATTCTCGGTAACCCTTTACGTCTTTGTGAATTTATGATATTTGTCATAACTCATACTCACAAAGAAACTGTGGAGGGAAATTGTTTGGCGGCCGGTCACTGCAAGAAAATAGTTTCTGTGTTTGTCGTTGTAGTAGATCCTATCTCATTGGGCGGATGAGACTCCATCTAAATGGGATGGTCTGGAAAACTATGAAAGAAATATTAGGTTGGTGCAAAAATAATGACGTAAAAATGTCGTTTTTTGACGTTAAAAATACGCCAAAAAACATTATTACTTCATTATTTTTGCACCAACCTAATACCTTTCACCCTCCCGATGGTCAGTTAAGCTCCGTTATGAGCTTAACAGCTACATCTAATCAACTGTACGCCAGTGTAGAGCTGCGCTTAAATTTAAAAAAAAAAATTCTAGGTACAATAGCAATGAAATCATTCGAACAATTACCATGAAAGTATTAGGTTGGTGCAAATATAATGTAATAATGTCGTTTTTTGACGTTAAAAAATACGCCAAAAAACGACATTACGTCATTATTTTTGCACCAACCTAATATTTATAGAAAAAAAAAAAAAAAAAATAAAAAGAGGAAAACTTACTGCGGTGGGTAAGTGACTGAAGCAGAGCCGCCAGACCTGAACAAATATGGTAGATTCTTTTGATTTTATCTAGGAAGCCCAGGTATTTAGTAAGGGAATCGGACCGCATAGGGCAGCAATATTCCAAGCATGGTCTAAGTGGCACTATTCTAAGAACAGACGTTGTTTGTAAGCAACAAGGCACTTTCGTTGTAGGTTTGAACTACTGTTATTCAGGGACGCTGTGCAAGCTGCTATAACGGGTAAGATTTTTATATTTTGTCTTTCACGTAGAGTTTCGGTTACAACGCTTCTGAGATGTCCAGCTGTCAGATTCCTCCCACCTTACCGTCGGCAGAAAAAAAATATTCGACACATTGCTTGGAGTCAACACTCGATACACAGTAGGAATTTTTTCAGACTTATTTTAAAATAAGTCACAAAAAATTCCTACTGTCTATCAAGTGTTACTTACTCTATGACCTGTAATAATTGCCACAAATAACACATAGGAGAAACCTCGAGGGATATGAAAGAAAAAAAAAAAAAAAAAAAAAACGGACAGTTCTCAAAACTTAAAACATTTAGTTGCTCAATTTGGTGGGTTGCCATAATTTCGATTTAGAAAATGCTTTTTTTATCGGAATCGCATGCATGCCAGTAAATTCACTAAGACAACGGGTTACAAGGTGTCGGGTAATTAGGAAGAGCAATCAGGTGGACAGTAGATGGTTATTCATATTGCATTTATATTTTTGCAGATTAAACTTGGCTGGAAAGCATGGAACCAGAAGGTAGTTCCACAAGTGAGAAGTGCGAGAGAAGGAACTGTTGACATAGAATTTACGGCTACATCTCGTCACTTCAACTACAAATTGAAGAGATCTCGACGCCAATCTAGTGCTGTGCTTAAATTAAAAATGATTCTAAGTAGCATCGCAAAGGGCTCATCCGAACAATTACCGTGAAAGTGTTTATAGAAAAGATAAAACAAGGCAACATTACGGCAGTAGGAAAGTTGAAGCCAAGCAGCCAGATCAGGACTATTTATACTGCAGATTTTTCTTTTGATCATATCATAGCTCCAGGTAAATAGCAGGGACACAGGAAAATATGTGGCAGCAATATTCGAAGCATGGACGAATTATAGATATTGTCGAATTCATTTTCGACTGAAAAAGACCAGCGGGGAGATGGTTGGTATCTGACCAGTTTGGAAAAGGAAACGTCCTTCCTTTGCAACCCTCTCTGCTAGGGGCAGGTAACTCCAGTAATAAAAGACTGGAACAATAACTTGTTTCTCAGTCGACCAAAAAGAGTATGATGTGAAGGGATTTTTCTAACATACCTCTGCTTTCACCTCTTCCGTCAATCTAAATGGACAGCTACTAAAGCGAAGGAGAATGAGGTGTTCCCGCCTTAGGAGTCACCGGCCAACATCGCCGCTACACTCCATTATTTCCGACAATATATAAGAGTTTCTGGGGAAAAATTGTCTCGCTCGTCATAATTAACAGATTTTCTCAATAGCTAACCTAGCATTCGACAGTATAGTCTTGCCTCTTCATATCAGCTGTGAAAGTGCAAGCGAGAAGGCAGAGCGAGTGACTTTCCTGGAGGATAGCATCAGGTAAGCTTTAATTAAAGAAGGTAACATACTAAGTATATAGAAAGTCTTTTGATCGGTAAAACAGTAATTTTGCGACCAGAATTTTAAAACATTTTGCCTTTCTTGGCAGATCTATGACTAACGTGGGATATTAACAACAATATTAAAAAAAGCATAAAAAACTCAATGAAATTGGTTAAAACATATCTCCAGACTAGTATAAAAAATAAATTTAATTTAAAAATTTAAACGATACCAATATCGTTGGCGTTTCCTTTTTATGCATAATTAGACATGCGATCTCGTATCCTCCTCACTATCATAATTACTTAAGAGACATTAGTTTGATGAAGTCCTAAAGGATGAAACATACTTTCACTTTCTCATTATTTTGCCCAATAGAGTCAAACGTACACGGCTTTTACCTATCCCCAAATTACGTAAATGCTTATAGACTCAAATATAAACGAACATACAAACCAATTATATTTTGATTGGCTAATATAAACGGTCAATATTTCCCTTTTCCTTCGAAATAATTGTCTGACCTAACATAAACGACCAATATTTACCTATTCCCAAACTAAGTAAATGTTCAGAAACAAATATCAACGATCAATACTTACCTCATCACAAGCTGTGTAAATAATTGTAGATACAAATACAGAGGTCAGAAATTTCTACCACATAAGACATTATCATCAAGTAGGCAGGGACGATCGCCATTAATGTCTTACCATTATGTTGAAGATATATGTGGGAGCAAATAAAAACAGTAACATCAACGTTAAAAATGACATGAAGGTTTGATATGTCCTAAAATCCAACAACGTCATCTAAGCAAAGAGAGTCCGTACTACGAACACATAAAAATGTTGGAATAAACACATTACTTAGAAACGAATGAGTATCTACACCAGCATATATATCCTTTATGTGAGTGATTGTCGGAAGATTTCAGCTCAGATGAGGTGGAGGAAGCTTTATGAAACATCTGATGCTACAGGAAGATGCTGAGAATGCCATAGCAGGAAACGAGGACACAAAGAAGCAGTTGTTAAGGGAAACATCGAGTAACTTAAAGAACTAGAGTAAATTGATAGAAGGCGGCTTCGGAATGATATGGGAAAGAGATTACAACTAGAAGGAATTAGCAGCTGGGAACAGGTATCATTGTAAAGAAAAACAGGAACGACAACAGGAAGAACAATAACTGTGTTTACATATATTATACATAGGTGATGTTAGTTAGAAATAAGTTGGGATAACCATGACTACCAAAATACTGACAGTAGAAAATACTATGAAGGTATACATTTAAAGAGCAGATAGTGGTAACATTTTACATATATATATATATTATATTCCCAAGAGGATAGAATCCAGGTAGAACTCACTGCCCAGGACAGTAAGACTATAACCATGGAATATTAGTGATTAAGCATTTTTATTATATTTTGTTATATATAACATGCACTCCTCAGATTGACACACTAAAAACTTCGTATTGCAGCTTCCGTCACGAATGCCATTTATAGTATGCAGTTTCGAAGTTTCTGGCGAAGTGAATTACGTGACGATTTTTTGTACTCACAAACGGTGCAGTCGACAAAATCAAAGCAACGCGCATGCGTAAAATTAATATAAAATGGCAATACAGGAGACAGCGCTAAACATGGTGTATATATATATATATATATATATAATGTGTGTGTAGAGGTAGTAGAGAGAGAGAGAGAGAGAGATGGTAGAGATGGGTAGAGAGAGAGAGGGATGGTAGAGAGGGATGGGAGAGAGGGATGGGAGAGAGGGATGGTAGAGAGGGATGGGAGAGAGGGATGGGAGAGAGGGATGGGAGAGAGGGATGGGAGAGAGGGATGGGAGAGAGGGATGGGAGAGAGGGATGGGAGAGAGGGATGGGAGAGAGGGATGGGAGAGAGGGATGGGAGAGAGGGATGGGAGAGAGGGATGGGAGAGAGGGATGGGAGAGAGGGATGGGAGAGAGGGATGGGAGAGAGGGATGGGAGAGAGGGATGGGAGAGAGGGATGGGAGAGAGGGATGGGAGAGAGGGATGGGAGAGAGGGATGGGAGAGAGGGATGGGAGAGAGGGATGGGAGAGAGGGATGGGAGAGAGGGATGGGAGAGAGGGATGGGAGAGAGGGATGGGAGAGAGGGAGAGATGGTAGAGAGGGAGAGATGGTAGAGAGGGAGAGATGGTAGAGAGGGAGAGATGGTAGAGAGGGAGAGATGGTAGAGAGGGAGAGATGGTAGAGAGGGAGAGATGGTAGAGAGGGAGAGAGAGGTAAACATGGTCTTGAGAGAGTCGAAGCAAATCTAAAGATTACGTTATAATGAATGTACAATTCTTTATTCGTCTTCTGTGAAAGAATAGAAAACCGGTTACTTCCGTTTCATTTCTTCCCATCTAATTAATTCCGTTTTGCTGAGAATGCTTTGAGGCAAGTCGGCCGTTCGATTTATTTACCGCAAACCTGCATTAAAATAACGAGCTGTTGGCAAGACTGAATACCTCAGGATTCATACCGATACATTTTCGAATTTATTTTTCACTGTCACACATACGTACATAACTGAAAGATTAATAATGAAGACAATGTTACACATACAAAATATTCATAATTTAGTAGTGTATGTGGACAGATGAATTCAGATTTATCCTTTTAGGGTGTAAAACCTGGAGATCGTATTTGCTTTTATTTTTCAGTTCAGTTTACCCTTTTGTTTCAATAAGAAACTGAAATATATATTAAGATGTGGCAACACACTAATGTATATATTACAAAGTGATGCTTTTGTACTGCGAAGTATAATTTTGGATATTTTCTTTTCTTCTGTGCTGATGAAAAATAAAAGACCCAAACAAAGGTTCCATAAACATTTCTTTTCTGCCGAGAGACTATATAAATTCCTCGGCAATTTATAATTCTGTAATATGTTGAAGTATTTCATTACATTTAAGTGCAGTTCTGAAATCTGATAAATATTAGATTTCCCTTTTCTAAATAAATTTCCGTTTTAGGGAAGAAAAAAAAAATCCGTTAAAGAAAATTTATTTTATGAAGAGTTGTTGATAGAAATCGACGGCACTTCAATGAAAATTGATACATTTCCGATCGATCTAAACATAAGTAAAAGTTGAATTTACTTATATGCCGTTTCGTTTCGGGAACATGGATCTCCACAATTTTCTTTCTTTTTAGCTCTTAATAAATAACTGCTAATCTCTACTGCGCTATTCATTTACTTAGGTAGGTTATACGTTGTTTTCCATCTCCCTGTTGCCTCCTCTCCTCCCTATGAATATCAAATTTTCCTAGCCATCTTTCCTCATTGTGCTCTAGAAATTTGAGCTGAGTCTGCCTAATGTTAAATGTAAGTGTCCTTTGTGTTCCATTTTCTCTATAACTTCTTGCTTGCTGGCGTGTTCTGTCCATGGCATTCACCGTAGCCTTCTGTCAATACATGTTTATCGGGGAAATTTTAGAGCATATATATATATATATATATATATATATATATATACACACACAAGCACATGTGCGTGTTATAAAATCACTACAAAAATAGCCCTTTTGTTTCAACACTTCTGGTGTCTTGTCAAGTAAGTGTGTTGAATGTAGAATAAAGGGTTTTAAAAGGTCAAAAATCAATCAAATATCCCTCGCTAGGGGAAACGCTGTTACATCAGTTGGAATGAC
Source organism: Acanthosepion lycidas (assembly GCA_963932145.1). Taxonomy (NCBI): domain Eukaryota; kingdom Metazoa; phylum Mollusca; class Cephalopoda; order Sepiida; family Sepiidae; genus Acanthosepion; species Acanthosepion lycidas. The sequence goes on along the minus strand of OZ010593.1, from coordinate 14,219,249 downwards.
CAATCAAAATACAAGTAAATGAGAAAAAAAAACAAAAACTTGACAACAGACTTGTTATAATTATTTAATCCTTTAATCTTAGGCTTAGACTAAAACAGAATTCATTCTAACTAATACTAAATTATTCTATAAAATTAAAAATTAAAAATTAACAATTTTAAGTTTAATCTATATTAAGTTTAAAAATAAAATTTACAGAAGAAACTCGAGGAATGAATATCTCCATCCACTTGGTACGTTTTTCTCTGGCGACTCCATAAAGTCATATAGAAAACAATGCATTTAAAAAAGTTACTAAACCCAAAGGGTATGTCCGCTCTATAGATGATATTTTCAGTTTAAGTAAACAAAAAAGCAACTGATAATCTAAAACTACATAAAAAAAAAAAAAAAAAATCAGAAGAAACTCCTGGTTAGCAAGGTCGAATTACTGTTTTTAAACTACAAATTTCTCATGATTTCTCTCGAACGATCATATCAGTTCAAAGCGTATTTTAACGCAAGCAAATGATAGTATGTAATGGACTAAATCAGACAATTATTTTAATATATTTTTCTGATTTTACTTACTCTGTAGCTAAATTCTATAGCACGTCAGTTTGTGACGGTTCCGTGTACCATACATGTTAGGAAATGAACTTCGACAGGAATCTATGAAATTTCTTGGATATCCAAGGCCGGTAAATGGTTAAACTCTTTATAATAAAGAGACCATTTACTTAAAATATTTGTATCAATAAAAACAGCGTATAAATAAAACTTAAATAGTCGGACTTCTATATATGGTTAGTTTATTTTATATAGCAATCGTGTTTATGCTATTTAATATCGCATCTTGCAGAAAAATATTCAGCCATAATAATAAACGAGACGTGCTTCGGAAATTATTACCCCTCACCGAGAAGGGCCTGTAAACATATATGCAAATTTTTACTGTGTATATTAAACATATGATCTGATAAAATCAGGTTACAAAAGGTTAAGTGCTCTTCTTGAACAATTCATGATATATCGTCTCAATTTCCTGGTTGCTTCCATGTTGGTAGTCTTATCCACTATCAGCAGTCGATGACATTGGCGATATATTTTAAGTTCTTTAAGGGCTTTTGTATTCTTGCCTATTCTGTCGCGCTAACTGTCCGCGCAATAAAACCAGCCTCGTCTTCTCGATATATAACCTATATAGTGATTTTTCTATGTGCGACTTAGATGTCGTATAAGGGCGAAAGTATAAGTCACCCTGTGACACTCGAACGCACTGCTCAGTAGTAATGGTTCTAGCGAGACAAGCTTGTTAACCATTGCACTACGTTGAGGTACCCTCTATCCTAGCTAATGCAAGTCTATCATGAATAGAATGGTCTTAATATTTGACAGTTTAGTTTTTAAATTTTCTATATGAATAAGGACTTCCCCCTAGTGCGCAGGAAGCGCCAATGGAAAAGTGTACGTCTTTTCTCCGAGATTTATTAAACCTGACTGTGTATGTGGTCTAATGTTTAGCGACTCCGGACGAGGATTCAACGAACAGCTTTTGACTTCCCATACAGTTCGTTACTTTTAGGGTTGCAGAGAACCTTTTGGAATAAGATTCCATCTCTTCTGCCTTGAGTTACGAGTTAAATAGGAGGGTTTATTGATTCAAGTCGTAGCTGGTAATCATTCTAGTAAAATTAGAACTAAATTCGATTATGGCGAAATACTATCTATGAAAAACAAAATCAAAAACAACCCCGCCCCGACACACGCTGTAAAAAGACGTTTAGATGTGGGAATGTATTGTTTCTGTAAAGACGAAACCGGATATATATATATATATATATATATATATATATATATATATATATATAAACTACGGTAAATCCTGCTAGAAAACGATTATCTGGAACGCTTTGGCCAAAACTGAATAAAGGCAAAACCTGGAACAATGTTTAAACAAAGTAATTTCTTTGACCAATACCAAGACAATGATTGTTTCTCACAGAGTGCTATCATTTACAGCACTATGAAGTCGATGTGGATGGTGTAGTGGATATCGGCTTTAAAAATGCGGTCCAAACCCGAGTTTGGTCTGTTAGGATCACTTTTGCAAAAAAAATCCCTTTGGAAATGAATCCTCCTATTCTACCGCCAACATATATGGATTAAATAACAGGGAATCCGTGTTCGATAACCCTACATTTCTAGAAGTTCATCTCCGAATCTGAAGCAGCCTAAAAAAAAAAAAAAAAAAAAAAAAAAAAAACTGTTCGTCATGTTTTACCTTAGACAAACAATCCTGCAGTAAGTATTTCCCACAAAGACACCAAAGACTACGAAAATCATAGCCATTACGAAAAGAAATTTAGAGTTAAAAGAAAACCAACAGTTCCTCGCCCATTGCTAGTTTCATAGCAAATGTTAAGGGGTAGTACATTCTCTGTTGCTCAAAGCACATACTTTCATAGATATGACTCGCCAGGCCACACATGCACAGATTCATACTTATTCTTTGGAATTCCATTGGTATGTAAGAAGTTTCAATCACATCTGTTACACTATTGACCGATGCCCCAGAGGATGCTCTCCAAATACCGAGAACCTTAACCACTTCGATGGTAAACTTATCTATCCTCCTTATTCTCCTAAAATTCACCTTTTTCTCTGTGCACAGTTACAAAACCTCATTTACTATCCCTTTAATTTAACTGACTCACCATGCATTGGTTGAACAGGAGTAAAATAAATGTCAAGTGTATAATTCTATCGTGTAGACAATGCGTATCTTTATTAGGAATTAGCAGCATGGCCCGGCGTTGCCCGTGCTTGATTAAAAAAAAATCGTACCACTCGTACGGCAATTGCTGTCACTTGACTTAAAATATTTTTGCCCTTCCTTGCCTTTAAAGGAGTGCCCTTTGCAATGCTGATGTTGCTACATACCTTACTTCTTGCCTATCTCAGTGCGAATTTTTTCTAAGCTCTATACTAAACATTAAATATGTTAAGAAAAAAGAACTAAAAACAAAATGAACACAAAACGATCAGCTTTTTTAAAAAAAAAAAAAAAAAAAAAAAAAAAAAAAAAAGACTCGTAACTGGAAAAATCGAATGAAAAAAGAATGTTAACAAAAAATACTTTTTCTCGTGTTGAGTCTAAGCAAGCGAATGAGCCAATTGGAGTAAAGTGCCATGCAGATCTAAATTTTTCCCCCACTTTTGACGAATGCAGCTATTGATTTTTTGCATTAGTTAACATTCATGTCAGTCAGCTGTTGGCTCTCACTCTGGCCAGTAGAAAATGGCCGCAAACTACATGAAAACTGCCGTAGAAGCATGAAAAAAAAATCGATTATTTCCACTATCGATGGGAGTTGGGAAATGCAAAGTCGGTCTTGGCCTTCCCGCTAACTTGTAGCATGTGCATATAAATTTTGGTGCAAATCCTTCGAATTGCGGCCGTGCATTCATCACACACACACACTTATAGAGATTTGCATTTGCGAATATTAATATTTTATGAACATTTTAAAATATATTTTGCAAAATTTCACAAAAATCTTTCAATTCTAAAAAGCAAATATATTCAAAATAATCGCCATTGGTTCTAATCACGGCCTTTAGACTACTTCGGAATCTCCTGTAGCTTTTCTAGACTGTATCCATGTTTAAGTTGGTGAATGCTGCCATAATACTTGCTTTCAATTCACCTTTGATGTTACAAAGAGTACTCAACTGCACTTTACACAAGTGTTACAGCCTGGGGAGTTAGGTGGGTAGATGCAAGTGGGGATGGGATCGCAGAAATTGTCTGAAATTCATGGCTATGTTCTCCCGTTTGTGACATGGTGCAGAATCATGTTGCCAGACAGGTTCTTCCAGCAGCCACACTCTTGATAGAGGGCAGCACTTCCTCATCAAGACCCCCAACCAAAGAATTCCGGAGATCTTTTATCAGAACTGTCAGTGTTTTCCCGCTGCCGTCCTTTCGTAATCAGCATTAGACTCTTCGAATTTTATGCGCTGTCCTCAGATTGACTTCCTAAATGAGAGATTCGTATTGGTGCTTCCGGTGCGAATTCCAAGCAGTACAGCATGCCACGTCCAAATTTCTGGTGGAGTGAATTGCGTCATGGTGATCTTTTTCTCCAATTGACCCTACAAACTATGCAGTCGGGGAAAAAAAAAAAAAAAAAAAAAAAAAAAACGAAATTAAAATTATAAAATGGCGACAATTTATTCGTATCCTGTATTTGTTAATGCGTGTTTATATTTTAGCGAAATCCCTCAGTGGAGGATGCTAAGAATGGTAAATGAAAAAGACCTTTGTAAATAAACGAGTAACGAACCCAAGGAGCAATATTTCGACCCAAACACAAATCTACAGAGGACGAAAGAGCATAAACTATCTTAAAGGTTCAAGAAGATAGAAAATTGCCACAGATTGCCGGCTACGACTTAGGGTAGGATTTTCCGTCTAAGCTCTTGTAAATTTTCCCAGTTAGATAACCCACCGTATGGGCACCTCGAGGCGGTGTTACGGTTGTGAGTAAGCCGACTCACTAGAACATTTACGACTGGATATCGCGATAGATCCTCACTGGGTGCCCTATACTTTCGGCCTTGTGCCACATCTAAGCTACGCTTGGAAAATTACTAGAGAATCATCCGTATAGGTAGAAGTAACTCCAATGAAAAAAGCAGGAAAAACTGCAGCGAAAAGGCTGCTTTTAATTAAATGCGTCCTATGACCCTCGTAAGTAACATGATGCCCTAAATTTGAATGATCAGCAAGATCAAATCGATCACAAGGAAGGCAGGCGATTTTTTTCTTCTCCCTTCTCTAACAGTAACCGTAAAAGTTAGTAAACTTTTTTCCGACAATGTGTGTGTAAAATCGGTTGAGTGCGTTTGTGAAGTTGCGAATGTATGCGTAGACATGAGTTTTTTTTTTTTTATGCGTGTGTACTTAAGAGGTTTACATTTGTTTCTGTGATGCCTTGCGTGTTAGACTATTTCCTTATGCATGCGTGTCATCAATTTGTGCGCCTTTACGTCGGTGATCGTAGGAAGAGTTTCTGATAATCATAAAATAGTCTATAGGATTTAGGCACCAAATTGCCAGACAGTTTGCAAGCCATATTTTTCTTTTATTTTACCGACTCCCGTTAAGTTCTGTCACCATAAATCAATACTATGGACCTTTCAGTTATTCGCGTAGGAAGACGATTATTTTTAGAGTCGTGTTTCCGAAACCCGAATATCAACCGGTTAGTTTCCGATTTCCAAGAAAAAAAAAAAAAAAAAAATTTTTCCCTACTTACTTTCCGTTCAGCCCATCCGGAGTTTATGAAACATTCAATGGATCAGATAAAGAAATGATTTGTGAACCTAAGTGTCGTCTTAGATTCTTGATGTATTCAGGTCACTATAATATATCTATTTGGAATTTATCAAGAAGATTGTTCAGAGAACAGAATAAAAGTAATCTTGTTATATACTACCTAACATGAGGTTTATTTAACCATATTGATAAAATATGCTTACAAAAAAAAAAAAAAAAAAAAAAAAAGCTTAACTCTTTTATAGTTAGTAAAAGTCACGTGACGGTTTCCATGCGATCGCCGACGTATAAAAGGAGAAATCTATCGGAGTTAGCTCCTCCTTGGCTCCTTAACCCTTTCACCAGGGGTCTCTCTTCCCTGGCTATAAATAGTTACTGACCCTTCGCCTCTCTTTCCTCGGGCTTTCAGCCTTACCACCTTGCAGATATGAGCGCTCATAGATACAGCTTTTCCAAACTGCTGGGAACACGCTAACAATACACGTACGTACGAACACTCACCGCAACACCACACACATAATATTCACCACACACACTGTCCATGTAACCTTTTTTGTTATTAATACATATATTTGTTTACATATATTCATCAGTCTTGTGTTTTTTTTTTCCTTGTCTTCTTTGGACATTATTAAAGTCCAACTTTCTCATGCAGTTGGACCGGCTAGCAGGAAAATCTTAACCCACGTGTACTCATCTACTTCTACTCAAAATCGCCAATACGGTCTTCTATAAATTTCAAATTACCTCCCATGTTATCACGGCAATCTAGATCGTAACATAAGGTAGGTGTTATCCCCCACCCTTGATATGACCAGTCAGTGTTTGTTTGGGGTGGTGGTGGAGGATTGGGAGCATTTTCAAGACACCATTTCTTGAAACCGGTATTCAAAATATTAAGCTATGCGATATTTTTATTTTAAGTTCTAGAATTTCTTATACTGTAGGAATCTGTTATGGACACCATTACCCCTTGCGGAAAATTTACCCTCGAAAATGTACCTTATTCCAAAGCAGTAGTAACAGTTGCAACAAGGCCTTGTATTACAGGTAGTAATATTGTCAACTCCCGTCAGTCTGGTAACGTTGATGTTAACATCTCAGAGAAATAAAAAAAAAAAAAAAAAAAAAAAAAAAAATAAGAACATCATCGGCCATAAAGAATTTATATATATATATATATATATATATATATATATATATAGATAGAGAGATCATCCAAGGAAATAGAGGAAAATGGATAGAAAAAGATAAATAAACCCACAAACTTTAGCCTCACCTGGAGGATAACGGTAGAAATTTGTAAAAAAAAAAAAATACCGTAGAAACTTTGTGGAAGGGGAGAAATGAGGGAATTCAAATGTAATCTTGTGATGAAAATATGAAAAATATTAGTTGGTGTTCATAGAAATGGGTTCCAGTCGACCCCATCTTATTGAAGGGGAGCTAAAATTTGCATATGTGATCGAAGAGATATACAAGATGCTAAAATAGCAATAAAGGCTATATTTTCTTCCTTCGTTACGACCTTACTCTTTCGAAGCTGACTGAACGTGTTACTGAAACTTGATAACCGTCTTAACTATTTTCTATCATTATTTCTACAAGGAGAATTACTTGTAGGCAACAGTGTTTTTTTGCAGCAACTTGACAAAAGATTGCCACCGCACGATTACGCCAGTTGCAAGTAAGATTGTTATCATTTGAATTGAGTTTAGTTTTAGTGATAGTTGCCCTTATAGTTTTTTCTCTCTTCCCTTTCTACAAACAGTTGAACTTTAAATCCCGACATTGCAGGTAAGTACCTTTTTTGATCATTTGTGACCAAAGTCTAAAAATATTTAATTTCGTAAACCGTAAAAAAAAAAAAAAAAAAAAAAATTAAAAAATTCTGTAAATGAGCAGCCTAGAGATGGTTAGACATTTTAAGTTAAATTTAGAAAATAAGTGCAGTTAAGTACGGAGATCTGTTGCCTTTTCAAGCACCTTTTCTCTATCGTGTGAAAATATACATACAGTGACATAACATGTCTTGCACTTTCCTATTCGTTGTAACATTCTTTAAAAGGTTTCTGTAAAGAACGCTGAAGACTTTTACAAGCATAATAGGTACCTGTCCACTTGTCCCTCAAGAAAGTAGCTCTTACACGTAGGGATTTTTTTTGACACTGGCTTAGTCTTCTCTCTTTACAAAAAGTATTAAGCAGCAACAACACTATTGATCCGATGTCAGAAAGCTTCACGTCAGTATTTACTTCAATACGAAGAGAAAAGGATATCCAGTCAATTTAAACACGATTTAAAGGAAAAAAAAAAAAATGCCTACTTTCACAGTCTTGTATTGACGATATTTCCCCCCATGTCGAATGCCGACTTAGGTCACTTCCCATTTGCTTCTTCACAACGATTCTTTATACTGACAGATTCTTATATAGTATCGTCTTTTGCTTTCACAACAAGCACATGTCCTGGTGTTTTATATATTTACTAAGCCTGCGTTATTCTGGCACAGGGACAGATATGTAACCAGAGAAACAGATGGGGATGGAATCCTGTTAGGGATTTCTTTTGCAAAACCCGGGATATATTTTAAGCAAATTTTCCAAAGCCAACGAGGAAAGCATCTGCTCAATCCGTGTATATATTTATATATCAGTCGGCCTGACGATTGCGTCTAGCATGAAACAGCCTGTCGCCTTTGAATGTTGACTTAAGTTCACACACACATATATATATATATATATGCGCGTGCGCGCACACACGGTAACCCCAAAAACGAGAATTTTTAAGTGCATATTGCCAGATGATCAAGTGGCAACACTGCGAGACAGTGACCTTCAGCAAGTAAACATTTCGCCATTTAGAATTAAAGATGAAATTCACAGTATCCTAGCTGAGATGTTGCAGATTTCAAGAATGCATTCGTACAGGAGGACGCCATCTACAAGACGTAATTTAAAAAATAAAAATAAAAAATAAATTCCATCATTGTTTCTTAAATGGCATGTTTTAAGGTTTCAATTACTATGAATATTTTTTTCTTCCATCACTCTTGGTTTTATTGGATTGTTAAAAGTTCGTTTTTTTTTTTGGGGGGGGTCACCCTATATATATATATATATATATATATAATATCTATGTGAATTCTATTAAAAAATATTAATTAAAACTGGATTCACACAGACCTGAATGTTTTACTCAAAAAGAGCAACATATTTTAAACAATAGGAATAAAGTTTACATTTAGTTAATGATCATTTTCACCTAAAATTCACAAGGATTTTTCAAACTAGTCAGTGGATGATAAAATATTGAACACAATAGGAGTTAATTTAAAAACTCACAAAATAGTTACTAAGCTTTCGTCCTTACCGGAGACGACTTGAAAAAGCAAACTGGTATGTCAGTTTTAAATTGACACTTTCCTATATATTTAATATTTTATCTTAATTTGAATTGTGTTGAACACTATTTTTTAGGTCGCAATATTGTTTCACGGTGAACAATTTATACACTTTTTGTATTCACAATATATTTGAATATTAATAATAATAATAAATTGTTATTAAAGAAAACAAACAAAAACGGTGCCTCCTTATTGATATGGCAGTCCCTGCTGACTGCAATGTATCTTTGAAGATATTCAAAAGCTGTCAAAATACAAGGACCTTGAAATAGAAATATCGAAAATTTGGCATATGGGAACATCAAGAATCCCTGTTGTAGTTGGAGCCCTAGGACTGATTGGAAAAGATTGCAGTAGACTAATTGAAGAGATTCCTGGAAGTCCATGCCTCAAGGAGATACAAAAAGTTGTTCTGATAAGTACAGCCCACACTTTATGAAGGGGTTTATCTATGTAATATTTTTTTTTGTCAGCGGAAAGTGTCATGATACCATTTCTAACCTTAGCTCTCTGGGCGGGACCCGGAAAGAAATGTGTAAAATAATAAATAACAATAACAACAATAATAATAACAATAACAAGTACCTCCATGTAAAAGACGCCAAACTTGACGAAAACAAAGTTTTATCGTCTATCCGTCAAAGTTTATGACCTGCTTTGTTTTATTTTCAAATTACATCTTTTCGGTACAGAAGCTAAGTTAAGCTTGTTTCAAAATATTTAAGAAAAATTTTTCTAATTTTCTTAAAATAAATTTAGAAAATGATAATTGGTATTTAAAAGAATTTCAAAGGGCGATTCAGTTTTTTATATATATATATATATATATATATATATATATATATATATATATATGTATAAGGAAAAAAATGATTTTTTTTTCTTTTTAGCGAACTCGGAACCTAAGTATTATTTTTGCACCAACCTAATAAAACAACTGTCGGATTTAAAAAAAAAAAAAAAAAAAATTCCATCACTTTCGTTAAAAATTGCTTTGTTTAATTTGGGATACGAAACTGGGCATAGAAAGAAAAGGTGTTTAATGGGACAGTTTAACTTCGGGTGGTCATCGGAGCACCACGTAGGCAAGAGATTCAAAGCACATCAGATCTAATGACTGTTTTGCATAGGTTAACGCAGGTTCGAATCCTTCCAGAACGTGCATATTTTGTCGGCATTTCAAGTCCGACTGTTTTGGAAAAGGAAGGTAGAAAAACTGTAAAGGAAACTATTAGCATTTAAAGTGAAACATACCGAAGAAGGAAAGAAATAATAACCAATTTTTACTTGTTACTGGTGTAATATCACTGTGGCAATTGTTTGTATCAAATTACAACAAAAACAGTATATATTGCCCTCAAGTAATTCTCGTAGAAGTAACGCAAGAAAATTAAGAGTTAGAACTTATTAACAATTTTGGTGACACGTCCATCCGGCTTCAAAAAGAAGAAACACGGTTGAAACGAAAAGAAAAAAAAATGTAGCAATTGCCTTTGAACTAACTAAAATTTGCATTTTAGTTCTCTTCGAATAAGTATGCAAATCTTGACTTCTTCAATCAGGTGGCGTCGAATGGAACCGATTTCGTCTTATTTCGTTACAAGATTACGGGCGAATTCTTTTATTACACCCCTTTCACTGAGTTTTGCTAAGGCATGTGCCTACAACGTTCTCTAATCTCGAGGCCCCTAACAACCAACCATACTTTTTAATATATAAATATGTGCTATTACACTTTCGCACCCCCCATGACACCATCAGACACGGGATATTTTGTCTTCGGTATTTCGTTTAAAAAAAATAGATTTTCCTTAATATTTGTTTTATAATTTGTGGATTTTAATTTTAAATAAATTTCATTTCTATGTCTTTCTCACTTTTATTTTAGAAATTTTTGAAAGCAGAAACATTTACAGACGCTTTTTAAAATCATTGCTAGTGTTTGTAAATTAAAATTAATAATTCCAACAGTCCAACTTATCTGGTGTTTTACCCTTTTAGGGTGTGCGAAAGTTTAATAGAGGGATTATTTTTTCAATCCTACATATTTTTAATGTTACCTTCATTTGCGAAGGCACCTTTTTTCTTTTAAAAGAGCATTTATTTCGTCTGGCGGTGCTCTTCCACTGTCGCTCACCATAAACTTCCGTGGCAACTTAATGCCAGAAGTTAAAAAAGGGGTGGGGGTTCGAATCACCAACATTTGACAATTTCTGCTAGGTATTCAGAAATCATAATCCTGTTGGTGGGGCCATTCATGGCCTTAAATTTAGACAGAATGCTGCCACATTGGAGTCACCACGAATCAAGTTGAAGCAGAATTGGAATCCAGAAAGTTCAGAGTGAGGTTGAAAGTGACAAGTTTGAACCCCTTGTTTATCAAACCATTGTACGAGGCCCACATACGAGTCCTGATTGTTGTACCTGGAGCAACCCATTGCTTAATGACAGGAAGCAACTTTGCAGAACTATCCGGCACTGGAACTAAAGTGTTTTTTGTTGCAGGTTCGTAACTCCCCAACCATCCACTGCTCAAGGTTAGGGGGGGGGCGGTGACGGTAATAGCGTGGAAATGTTCCCAGCGGCATGATTCGGACCAGGGTAAAGATAAAAATACGCGTCGATTCGAATATGGATAAGAAATTAACGTTTAAAAAAAGAAAAATGGTGGTTTGCCTATTAAAGTGAGGCTCTTTCGAAGTCAGCAGGAAGGCTGATTTTCTTTAAAATTGAGTGCCAGCCCAGGTATATATATATATATATATATATATATATATATATATATATATATATATATATATATATATATGGGACTGCTGATCATTATTCAAATATTAAATAGAACAGAGCCAATGGCCGATCATAAACTGTTCTAAGCTTTGTATAGTGGCTTTACTTTCTGGGGAAATTAAAGACAAAACTCTCCACCATTTGGATTTTTTTTTTTTTGTAACTGTTCTTTGAGCTGACGTTTCGGCTGACATGAGCCATCATCAGAATAGTTATATGGAAATCACAACAGATGTTCAAAGATGACAGCTTATGTTTCTATAGAATATTGCAATGAGACGATAACGGTCGCAGAATAGCAGAGATCTTAAATTCGTAATGCTGTTGTATGAAGTCATACACGACCACGTGATAGAAATTTTAACAGAATCATGTATTTAGATGTAATGTATTATGTCGTGATAGTTTTAAAATGTCTTTTTGCTGATAACAGGATATCATCTTTGATGGTGAACATCTGCTGTGATGTCCATATACCATTCTTATATTGAACAAGGTTTGAAACAAACACACAATTGTTTTTTCAGTATTCCTTTTATAAGGATAATCGAAACGCGTTTTCAAACAAAAGGTGACCTCATATATAATAGGTATTACAATTTCAGTTATCTTATTAAAGTTTGATCTTGTCCGGATTTAAAGTCAGAGTGTTTTGGGGAACGAGAAGTTAGAAAAACTATAATGGCAACTATTAACATTTAAAACGAAACAGCGATAATGATTGAAATGATAATGAATTCTTGTTACATATAATCTCGCGGTGACAATCATTTGTGTAAAAAAAAAAAAAAAAAAAAAATCCAACAAAAAATTATGTTGCCTACAACTTCCTCTCCTTGAATTAAGGTTGGAAAAATGTTAATATTCTTAAGTTTCCTTAGCACGGTCACAAAGAAAAATTCTGCAACAACTTTTGGTTAACCATTTGTTTTTTTTGCATTTTTATATCTCTTCGAACATATGGAAATTGACTTCTTCAATTATAGAAAAGATTTTCATTACAAGATTACTTTTGAATTCCTCTATTTCTCTCCTCAAAGTACACGAAGTTTCAACAATCTGAAAGTGGATGGAGTCCAAATTTACCGACAATGTCACTAGCAAAACACTGACATCTAGTTACCTTAGTTGTCTATTTATTTATCGGGTTTCAAGTCCGACTTATGGGAAAGAGAATGTAGAAAAACTAATGGCAACTATTAGCATTTAAAGTTACTGGTATAATGTCACAGTGGCACTCGTTTGTGTCAAATTTAAACAAAGAAAAACTATGTTGCATACAAGTAATTCTCCTCGTAAAAGTAAAGATAGAAAAAGAGTTACGACTTATTTGCAGTTTCGGTAACACGTCCAGTCAACTTGGAAAGAGGGAGCAAGGTCGTAACGAATTAAGAAACAAAAATACAGCATTTGGCTAACTCTTTTAGAAATTTATATCTCTCTTCGAACACATGCAAATTTCAATCGGATGTTGTCGACTGGAAGTCATTTCTATAATTTTTTCTGTGAAGAGGAAAAATTTTATTTCACTGTATTTTCGTCAAGTCGACATTTTAATTCCCTTACTCCTTCCTTGGCACAAGAGTTTCGCTAAGTGCACAAATTGTATACGTTTTGAAAGATTACATTGAACAGAGATTCTTTCATTCTGTTTCTAATTTAGTGTTAATGCAGTAACATAATGCAGTAAAATTTAGTGAAAATTAGTAACAAAAAAAAAAAAAAAAACAAAAAAAAAAAACAAAAAAAGTAAAATTTAAAAAATAGTTTGTTATTGGACAGAAATTGTAAGTTTCGTGGACAGAATAAATCTATTGCATGAAGATTTTCATTTACTAAATTCACGTTGGCAACCCGACACAAATAGCCACTTTATAATCGTTTATCAAGTAGAGCCGGTCTTGACGTTAAGACATTTATTCTCATTTTAGATTATAAATGATGTTGGCAGTAGAAGGTGAGAGTTAAACGTTGAATGACGATGTCGTTTCTGGCAGTGTAAGATCTCTACATCATTCTCAGGTTCTGTTTCTCTGTCGCTCCTAAGAAAACACCTGCTTAGGTTTCTTTGCATTCGCTTATTTATCCTTCACTTGCGATTTAATAGCATCAGGTTTTTGAATAAAGGACCAGGCGTAAGATAATCCCTGCCCGTAGAATTTAGTTTAGGTGGAAAATCAGGAACCCCTACTCCTTACTCCGGTCCCTAAAGTCCGTCGCATTTAGACACGTCAAACTAATAGCCATTGTTTAGGCATAGAGACAAGAAAATCTACGGAGTCTCAGACCCTGATAGACTACCGCAGTCTACCAGAGTACACGTAATCCGCCCGCAAGTGAAAATACCGCCGACGCCTATCGGGAAGTTTTTTTACCACCCTATATAACGTGGGGTAAAAAAACCGGGGCCCTCCCTAAATAATTAACTAGTAAGTTAATATTTCAACAGACGATACCTGTGCAAATCTGAACGCGCGGAAATATGGCCCATACTTTGAGCATGCCAACGCTGTTTACGTTATTAACTCAACAGAGGTGAGGCGAGTGTTCTGTCGACTTTCAACAGCGGTTAGTTGTACTAGAGGTTGTAAGAGAGCCTTTCAGGGCGAAGAAAGATCCCTATCGACCGTTAGGATGTTTATTCTGCAGATGCCCTCACCATTCTGGGAAGGGACTGTTAGAGAATGCTAACGTAGCATTGAAGGAAGAAGAAGGAAGCGTCCTTACCTTTTCTTGAAGATTTTCCTCTCTAGCTGGCAAAGCGAGAGTATATTGAGACATGGTAATTTTCCGAGGTTTTCTATGCCCTGCTTCGCCGTGTCCTTTTTTCAATACGCGAAAAACGTGTCCAAGTTTAATAAATACAAAAAAAAAAATAGTGGCCAACTTGCCAGAATAAACACAAAAAAAAAAAAAATAACGGTTAAAACCGCTGAATAATCCTGCCCAAAGAAAAGTTCTGAATCATAAAAATAAAGTGGGAAAGACTCACCGGGCAACTGAAATAACATTGACTTGATAGGAAAAATCTACGTTTTTATAGAGCTCACTAGGTGATCTTATTCCAGTCAATACATTAAATGATGAAGTCTCTAACTGGTTGATTGAAGGTTGTGAGTTCAATCTCTACGCTGGGCAGCACATTTTATTTTTATTTACCTCTTCAGCTACAGTAAACTTAGACCGGAATCCTCTGTCAGTATTTCAACTACGGAATAATCTTCCACATTCTTTTTTTGTGGTAGTTTGAAAAAAATGGGGAAGACCTGAAGTACATTCACAATGGAAAGAAAAGTAAAATAAGGTAAAGGCCAAAAATTAAATTATGTTTGCTTATATGACACTGCATTATAGAGCACCTCGAAGCGGTGTAATGGTTATCAAGATTGTCTCGCTAGAACAATTACGACTTAATAGTGAGTTCGATCCTCACAGTGTGCCTTCTACTTTCGGCCTTGTGCCACATCTAAACTACGTTTGGGAAAGCACTATGTTATATTATATAATCCTTGGTTCTCTGAGACAAATTATTTTTATTTTTTTTTTACAATTGTAGAATGTTTTAAATGTTTCGTCTTGGCAGGATAAATAAAGGAAGAAAATATGCACCCAACAAATACAAAACAATTTCTACAGAGAGGAAGAAAAGAAAAAGATGTTCTTTAATATCGTTGGCAGAAGAAAATATTGATGTTGGAAATAATTGTTGGCTGAGATTATAATCTCAGCAGAAATAGTTAACTCAATCGGTTGAGGCAGATCAATTTGGTGTTCTTTTTTGGGTGGGGAGTATGCAGTTTCGAATATGTTATTTTTGTGTGTTTTTTTTTTTTATTCCATGCATCATTTCTTCTGTTAAAAATTGTGCCAAAAATATAGGAAGTTCTAAAACTATCGATCTGGTAGCAATATTATGTGAAAAGAAAACTTTACTTTATTATATTCATAAAATATTTATGTTTCTCCTAGATCTTAAAAATAAAAAATAAATATATAAGAATAACGTTATTTTATTGTTTCTCAATTAGATAATGCCTAAAGAGATTTTAACGAGTGTGGGCTGGAAAGCTCATAGGCTGACGATGAAGCAGTTATGCGAGAGCTGATAAATCTTGCATGCATTAATTACAACTCATCTTATTCAAAATTGTGTAGTATAGTGTAGTTTAGTTTTACTGACTTACAGGAAGTAGTATGCACTCAATTGCCCATGGGTAATAGCCGTAGCTATTTATAATCTTTGTGACTTTCTGTGTAAATAAGTCATCTCATCTCCCTGTACCGAAGCAGTTTTATCCCCTTATTTTCCCTGTTACTTCTTTTGGGAGATTTTATCTTCTCACTATCTCCCCCACCTTTCCCTAAGAGATTGTCTAGATATCGGAGATCTTGATCTTTTTTTTCTTTTTTTCATAGGAGTGTTCCTTCAACGATTATGCATCTTCAGAGTCGATATTACTTTTGATTTC
The DNA here is from genome assembly GCA_963932145.1 of Acanthosepion lycidas. NCBI lineage: Eukaryota > Metazoa > Mollusca > Cephalopoda > Sepiida > Sepiidae > Acanthosepion > Acanthosepion lycidas. The sequence continues at coordinate 14,203,261 of OZ010593.1, read as the reverse complement.
ACTGTCGGGTTTGTGTTGCGTTGGCATGACAATTTCGCCTTCATTACGTTCGGGCCCACTGTGTGTTTCTTCATCACGATTGTGTTGCAATCTAACTTGCACCGTATCCGCTAATATCCCATTTCTTTCTATTTTCATAGTGTTCTGTCCATTTTCTATTATGAATCTTGCCTCTTGTTGATTCAATTCACTATTCCTTTTATACAAGAGATATATTTTTTCTTTTTTTTTGGTGGCATGAGACATGGTCAATGGGACTCTAATTTGTCTAACCACGGACGGGTTTTTCGATCTTCCAATATGCGGTATTGTCCTATAGCTTAGCAACAATCTAGGAATTTATTTCTATCTTTTCTTTCTGTTGTAGATATATCTTCAATGCATTTTTTTTATATTTCGCATCATTCTTTCTAAGAAAACGTTTGATTGCAGATCTTACGGTGGATGTTTTTATGGTTTGCATTCAATTTCATTCAGCCATTGACACAGTTCCACGTTACAGAACACTGTGGCATTGTCAGATAGTAGCTTTTTCGGAATTCCATTTTTTGAATATATGATCCATAAAGATTGTTTAATTGTCGAACTTTCTTTTTGTTGGATACCTGTTTCACTTCTGGCCAACCTAAATACGCATTTACCTGTATTAGTAATAATCCTACCCCATTAACATAGGCATGATCTGTGTGTAACCTTCTGGGCATGTACGTCTTTGACTGTGTGAATTTTCTTCTTTCAGTTCAAGTTTTACACATTTTTACGTATTCTTCTTCATCTGTAGAATAGCCTGGCCACCACCTCTAGCCTTAATCTTCTTTACGTAAACGTTATTCCGAAATGAACATCATCATGTCTGCTTTTCATAATTTTGCTTCTTTGCATTGCTGGAGGAACCTCTACCTCTCTGTTACGAATTATACCATTTTTCTACAGTTAACATGTGTCTAACATCTTTAAAGCGCCTTTCTGTTCGCGAACAATTATTCCACTTATCTTGAACAATGTGGGATCTCGCTTCGTATCCTCAGCTAATTTGTCTATCGACAAAATATCAGCTTCGACCCAGTGTAAGAAATTATCTTTGAATTTTTCCTCCTAATTCTCACTTTCAGAAATAATTAACCTCAATCACGACAAAGCGTCTATATGCGGAATAATATTACCTTTCACGCACACAATATCAAACTCAAACGCTATTAATATTAATGCCCATTCATAGAATTGTAAGAGACGTTACCTTTCTAAGTTCCTTCCTAGATTAAATATGAATTCTAAAGATCTATGGTCGGACCTTAGTAGGAATTTAATTTATATCAATCCTCTTTTCACATTTATAATATTTAGCGGCCTGTTTTAAACGAAGAACGTATTCAATAACCGTTTCGTTCATTTTTTTGAGAACTGACCATGAACTTATCTCTCTCTGCATTCACTAGTTTTTTTTTTTTCTTGGGTGCTATATTTCTCCCTATTAACAGACTTATATCGTCAAATATCATGTCCTTCAAATGCCTTGTGTGTGCTCTTGCTGTCAATTTTATAATAGCCTCACAACCAGCAATTGCCATAAAGAGATCCGTTATCTGGTTTTATACCCCAACTGATTTTAATTTTTTCAGCATTATTCTTCTAGCTTTAGCTGCTAGAATCGTAAGTCACGCTTGAGTGTACTCATAATCATCCACTCATAATTGTCCGCTCGGTTCATTAGATATCTGAAACGCCATTGCAGTGTAAGGTAGTGTAGTATTACGGCCTCATGGGAAGTAGTATGCATTCAACTGTACATGGGTACTATCCGTAGATATTTATAGTATTCTTGACTTCCTATGTAAATAAGTCGCTTCAAACTGCATTGTTTCTGTCCAGGTAAATTAACATCTGACTTTTTATGAAAGATTTAAAACGTAAAGAGTAGCCACTTCTCTTGAAATTGACAACAGCTGGCAACCTGGTATTAAAAGTACCTGCAGAAACGATGCAGACTCCAAGAAAATTCCTGCTCATTATTTACATTATTCGGACTATTGTCCTCATCTTTGTCACCATATTTGTTACAACGTTTCGGCCGTTGTACGCTTCGGCCTTCTTCAGGGGGTTGGAATGTTGAACTGAACCCTTTATTTCGCTCACTGCGGTAAACTGATCTAGTTCCACGTGCCATGTCTAATCGATGTCAGTTATCAGTTATCTCCTGTTAATTCCCCTCTCTAAATTCTCCACTGCCTTAACCGGATATTGAACTCTCACTCTTCGGGTCCTGTCACTGGATCTAACTAACGCCTTTATCCACTGTGCCATGTGTCCTTTCAGAGGGGAATTATCAAGAGATAGCTGATAAGTGACATTCATTAAACATGGAAAGTGGAACAATCTACCCCAGAGAGCGAAATAAAGGGTTCAGTTCGACATTCCAACCACCTGAAGAAGGCCGGAGCGAATATGACGACAAAGATGAGGACAATAGTCAGAATAATATAAATAGGGCTGTCACCATATTGCTTAGCTGTGATACATGTTCACGTTACACCTTCATAAAATTAGATGTCGTGATGAGTATATTGGGCATCGTGTATTTGTATCGCAGTGCCACTTTGCGTGCTGCCCATTTACGCAATAATAATAATAATAATAATAATAATAATAATAATAATAATAATAATAAAAAGAGGAAGAAGAGACAAG
>OZ010593.1:14190576-14195576 GCA_963932145.1 Acanthosepion lycidas | reverse complement strand
AAATGATGCAGAAAGAATGAAGAAAAAAATAAAATAAAATAAAAAACGATCCAACTGATAATTTCTTTTTCATTTCAGTGAATATGTTATGGAATTCTTCCATCAAAACGCCTGTTTTCCGTCTGTATTACATCTAAAAACCAATTGTAAAGCTATTATGCATCATATTATCTTCCTTATTTTTAACAAGGCAAATCTATTAACACGTCATTTAAACGGTTTAATAAATCTGCTTTTCTGCTTCGGATTAATGATCTGTTGAGGATGAGGTTATATTGAACAATGAATAAGTGCATTTGTGAATATTATGTCACCAACAAACAATCACGTAGCAGGAGAACTCAGATTATTTAAAGCGAATGCTAGAAAAAGAGGCAGCCTAAGATATGTCAATACATATTGGGAAAGGCAAAAATCAAGCAACAACGTGTAGTAATAGACGACAGAAATATGATACAAAACGCCGAAAATGTACAGGAAAAAAAAGTTTTCCTTCCAGTATTTAACTAGAGAAAAAATAAAATTGTGTAATATTTAATCTACAATAAAACAGTTGTCGCTTGATGCAATAGAAATTTGATTCTCGCATGGAATTCGTCGAATAACACAAACCCTAATAACAATAGCTGGCAACTCGTATTCGAGGATACCCGTCTATTAGGGTGGCTAGCCAATCCCTGTTCGCTCAGGCACATTTGTGTTTGCTCAACACTTTATGGTTTATACTGACGTGTGTGTGGGGGGGGGTGTTAATTAAAGAATATCAAACTCTTAAAATCCCATAGGTAATAATTTATATATCATGAGAGCTCTAAAAAAGACCTACAAACAAGGATTATTACCAATGGAATTTTAATTGTTTGATATTTTATGCTAGCACAGCAAGAGTTCCGTCAACATGTCACTTTACAAAGTAGAAATCCATTACGGGAACATTAGGTAGTTTTGTTCCTGACAAAACGACTATGGCGAGATTTGAACCCGAGTCGCACGATCAGAAAGCCAACGTTCTAACCACTCAGCCATGCATCCATATAACCACGGGCACTACATGCGAACTATTTAGAATTTTTAAGAAAATAGAACTACAAAGAAATTGGTATTAGTTGTAAGAAAGAGAATCCGGTCATAATGAACTCAAGAGAAGCAGGAGGGTACCTTTACGATGTTGCGTGAATATAAAAGGGAATAAGGACAAATATATTTGGGAAAAATGTCATAAGTTATGAAATACAACAAAATAGAGGACATTAGGGAGAGCCATGATCACAACATTTAAGAAAAACATTTTCACATGATTAAGTTATTTTGCAAAGTTCCTGCAATATTATTTACATACTAACAAAGAAAAATACTTTCCATTTACTGCAAGATGACAAAAGCATAGGCTTCCGTGAGGATTGAACTTATTTCTCTGTTATTATTTAAGCATCACTCTATACCAACATGAGATGAAGCTGCCACTCCGGTACTAGTGGCGAACATCATTGAGTGAATAGACCGCCAGATATCATCATTATTATTAGTAGTAGTATTATTAATAGAAGTAACATTAGTAGTATTTATTTTTGTAGTGTTAATAAGTCACTGATCGAAAACAAATCCATTAGCGACATTTTTATACTTTTAAATAAAAGGTATTAAAAACAATGTTTAATATCAAATTAAAAATAAAAAAAATCAGCGTAAAATCATTGAAACCTGATTTATAAATAATAAACATTCTTCCGTCGTTAGGGATTTTGTTTTAATTATACAAAAATTTAATGGAATTCTTTTTTTACTACTTAATGACACTCTGCTGTTTACAAAAATGATTTCCCGTATCGGATAAACTTTGGTATTGCCATAGTTTCGAACACCCACCGTTGGGCTGCAACTCAGGAATCTTTGCTTGTTACGATACGTTATTAAAGATTGACTTCCAGGAGATAGATTTTTCGGGTGTAATTTACGCACGCACGAGGGATATCGGTACAAATAACAACCAAACGAGCTATTTGGCATTCTTGTTTTACTATTGATAGAAAAATACGTTAAAAGTGGTGTTTAACTTATGCTAGAGGTCAACACTAAAGCACAAATATCATTACGAAATACGAACATCGTTTTAAGCAAAATACAATGACTAAATAATTGTTTAAAGATTGTCGAATCCAACCACTACAATATTGAAGTTGTTGTGATAATATCGTGTTAAAATATTAACGAAATCATATATACAATAAAGACGCTTTTTAAAAAAAAAATATTTTGTTTTGAGAGATCACTCGGGAAAGGCTCCAAATATGAGACCTGCACAAAGAATATTATTTCTAATGAATATCATCCTCATACTGCACCATTGATCTTAAAATTAGTTACTGATATCTTAGTGTAAGTTGTGGCATATATATCTAACGTAAGCACACATGGAAATATATAACTAGTACATACCGGTTAATTGGGAGACAATATTAACAGAGTGATATGATAAAGTCCGGCATATTTGTAAAATTTTCTTGTAAATTTGTGCCAGCATCACACATAACTGATGCTGTTAAATGGCAATTCCAACTATAAAACGCTCCTTAATCGTACCCTCACACAGCCTCTCCCTCTCTCATATATATATATATATATATATATATATATATATATACATATATACATATATATATATACATATTTATATATATATGTTTATATACATATATATATATATATATATATTTATATACATATATATGTACATATATATATATATATATATATGTTTATATACATATATATATATATATATATTTATGTACATATATATATATATGTTTATATACATATATATATATATATATTTATGTACATATATATATATATATGTTTATGTACATATATATATATATATATATATGTTTATATACATATATATATATATATTTATATACATATATATATATATATATATTTATATACATATATATATATACATATATATATATATGTTTATATACATATATATATATATTTATATACATATATATATATATATATACATATATATATATATGTTTATATACATATATATATATTTATATACATATATATATATGTACATATATATATATATGTTTATATACATATATATATATTTATATACATATATATATATATATGTACATATATATATATATATATGTTTATATACATATATATATATATATTTATATACATATATATATATATGTACATATATATATATATATATATATACATATATATATATATTTATATACATATATACATATATATGTACATATATACATATATATATATATATACATATATATATATATATTTATATACATATATACATATATATGTACATATATACATATATATATATATTTATATACATATATATATATATATATGTGTACATATATATATATATATATATGTTTATATACATATATATATATATATATATATGTGTACATATATATATATATATATGTTTATATACATATATATATATATATATATTTATATATATATATATGTGTACATATATATATATATATATGTTTATATACATATATATATATATATATTTATGTACATATATAAATATATATATATGTTTATATACATATATATATATATATATATTTATATACATATATATATGTACATATATATATATATATATTTATATACATATATATATGTACATATATATATATATATATATTTATATACATATATATATGTACATATATATATATATATACATATATATATATGTTTATATACATATATATATATATATATATATGTTTATATACATATATATATATGTTTATATACATATATATATATATACATATATATATATATATTTATATATATACATATATTTATATATATACATATATATATATATATATTTATATATATACATATATATATATATATATTTATATATATATATTTATATATATACATATATATATATATATATTTATATATATACATATATATATATATATATTTATATATATACATATATATATATATATTTATATATATATATTTATATATATACATATATATATATATATTTATATATATACATATATATATTTATATATATACATATATATATATATTTATATATATACATATATTTATATATATACATATATATATATATTTATATATATACATATATTTATATATATACATATATATATGTATTTATATATATACATATATATATTTATATATATACATATATATATATATATTTATATATATACATATATATTTATATATACATATATATTTATATATATACATATATATATATATATTTATATATATATATATATATATATATTTATATATATACATATATTTATATATATACTTATATATATATATTTATATATATACATATATTTATATATATACATATATATATATTTATATATATACATATATTTATATATATACATATATATACATATATTTATATATATACATATATATATATTTATATATATACATATATTTATATATATACATATATATATATATTTATATATATACATATATTTATATATATACATATATATATATTTATATATATACATATATATATTTATATATATACATATATATATATACATATATATATATTTATATTTATATATATACATATATATATATAAATTTATATACATATATATATATACATATATATATATTTATATTTATATATATACATATATATATATTTATATACATATATATATATATATTTATATATATACATATATATATATATTTATATACATATATATATATATATACATATATATATATATGTACATATATATATATTTATATATATATATATATGTACATATATATATATTTATATACATATATATATATTTATATACATATATATATATTTATATACATATATATATATACATATATATATATTATATATA
>OZ010593.1:14155576-14188076 GCA_963932145.1 Acanthosepion lycidas | reverse complement strand
ATATATATATAATATATTATATTTTACATATATATATTATATTATATATATATATATTATATTTTACATACATATATTATATTATATATATATATATATATATATATATATATATATAATATATTATATTTTACATATATATATTATATTATATATATATATATAATATATATTATATTTTACATATATATACATATATAATATATATATTATATACATATATATATATAATATATGTGTGTGTGTTAATTAAAGCATATCAAACACTTAAAATCCCATAGGTTATAAATTATATATCATGAGAGCTCTAAAATGCATCTCTCAATATTCAAATCCTACAAACAATGATTATTACCCATGGAATTTTAATTGTTTGATATTCTCTTATTAATATTAATTTTGCTCCCTCTTTTTGTCATAGAGGCCTTCCTGAATATCTCCCGCTGGAAATTCCACACGGATTACCATATATTGTATCATTACTATATAGATATATAGATAAATATATGTCTCCAAAGATTCAAGAAAAAATTGTCATACTTGTTGTTTTTGCCCTCAGAAATTCACTGTAGGCATGGATTAGAAAATGCTGACTGCATCTGCTGCAAATGGGTAAGATCACCCGTAAAAGGCGGCCGTAATTCTTGCGAGATAATTTAACTAAAAGAACTCTGTCAAGATTTTCATTAGACTCTTATTCTGGCCTTTGTATACACTTTCGAATGGTGCAAACCAGACCTATTTCTATTTTCAGATTAAAGTGTAAATCAAGCCTATGTCTTACTTTTTGTAACTCACGAGTGCTGACAACAGCAATGTCGTTTTAGGTGACATATTGAAATGGTAATACTATTATTAGACTTTTACTTATAAGTTAATATTCGTCATTCTTTAACAGACCAGAAATGCTACTATCAACTCAAATTCAGGGAATCTCTTAAATAAAATAAATGTTTAGTAAAATAGGTTACTCATGTTTACTAACTCTTGTGGCCCCCTTAAATATTGATGAGATTTTCTACCGAACCTTTTGTTTGAAATAGTGTGCAACGCTGATATCTTGATCATGTGAATATTTTCCATACGCTCTCCATTTAATTGTTAATGTTACTAAAAGTCCTCGTGCGATGTGGTTTCTCATATTTTGGCACAGTTCTATGTTTTTCATTCTCCAGCGGTAGTGCCATCATTCGGTTTGTTTGGTCAAAGATACTTTAACCATTGACTTGAGAAACCGGTTGTAAACAGCTGATAGTTTAGATATTTTTGGTCGTGATCGGCGCCAAGCCTGACATCCATACGAAAGTTGCGATTTGCAGAAGATATTTAAGAACTTGACACGAAGTTTTAGGTTGTCGATTAGCTATGTCGACCTTTACATCGATGCATTTTGATTTTTCTTTTACAAAATTTATATTCGACATTAAATAACTGAGCGACAAACGATACGCCACTGAATTAACCAACGTAACTTCATGTGCAGAATGTGTTATTGTTTTCGCCATGCTCTAAATGCTCAGAATTTAGGTTATCGATTTGCTGTGTCTATCTGTATATCAATTCATTGTGATTTTTCTCCTATCTATATCGATAATTCTCAAAATTTGTGTGTGTGAATATATGTATTTGTGCGAATGTGTGATTGGATGTTGTTTATGCGTTTCCACAGTTTTCATCCGATTTCGTTGATTTTTCTTTTCGTTTGATAGATAATTATTCAGTGCCGAATTTAAGGCATGGAAAAATTACAACATTGAAGGTGAAAATCGAAAAAAAAAAAACCTATGATTTTTTACACTTTGCGCAAAGGATCAAGGGCAAAATTTAATGTTTGTAAAAACAGCGTACAATCAAGTTAGGGAGTTCCAATCTAACGCAAAATATTATTAGATTTATAAAAAAAAAAAAATTTTAAATAAAAATTATCGTATATTATTGATATGACGGTCCATAGAAGAGGCTCCTTCCTTGCAAGATTGAAAAAGCAAAAACGGCCTTTTTCAGTACCACCCCCCATTCAAATTGTTAACCCCCACCATTTTGGGATGTGCCGCAGTTCCGCTCAAATGTTTTTACTAATATTGATTTTCGGGCGGGATGACTTAAACTTAAACTGCTTCAATAGAAAGGGGAAAATTCCCAGTAATGAAAGACCCGGTTGAAGATTGCTTATACTGCTAGAACAATGTACATTCGACATTAAATAACTCAGCAACAGATGATATGCCATTGAATTAACCAAAGTAACTTTACGTACAGAATGTTTTGTTATATTCGGCACGCTCAAAATACTCAGAATTTAGACGTGAACTTGTCTCTGTCTGATAGAGACTGTGTAAAAGCAAAGACGGATAGGTTGTTGTATAACTTTATCTAGAAAGTCCTATTGAACTCAAGTTGATTTACCAATGAATTTACAGATGAATTTCCGGGGAGATGGAGCTTGACATCCCAGGAAGGCAATTCATCTAGGGGAAGAAATACTCTGACTTTAAACCTCCGCTGCCATGCTGCCAAATTCACCGAACAGAGAAAATCAAATCTAGACAGAAAATCATGAGTGGAGCCCCGAAGGCAGTTAACTGACAACACCAACAAATTTCTGGCATCTGCTGCAGTCAAGACCCCATCAAATATATTTCCCTGTAATTCTCTGGAATTGATCGGTACAACCGAGAGGGGGCTATATAGTCGTTTATTTTGGTAGTTGACAGCCTCGATATACCATCTCTAGTCTAAAGGAAGGAAAGGTCTTATTTAAACTACCTGATACCTTGCAGGTCTTTCCTCTTTAACCTGTAAAAGGAGAGACGTGTAACCTCAACCTCCCCAGTGCAAAAGGAACCCGCAAGCCATTTCACTATTCTTTCTTGGATGTCAGCCTGAACCAAGATTGTGATATGGCGGGCAATGGAGATCCCAGGGCGCGAAAATTCACTAACTGGATAAATGAATGAATAAATGTACAGATGTTATTGAGTTGATGATTGTGGTTCTAGGCACCTTGTTAATTCTACACATTTACGAATTCATTCATAAACGTGTAAATCAATGGCTAGATTAATTTTGATCCATATATAAACAATGGCGTCCAGAAAAATATACGACATGATTTGTATATGGGTAATAAAAAGAAGAGGATAGACGAAGAAAAAGAAACAGCAGATAAATACATGGCGTCAGTAGATTAATAACATCAAAGACGAAGCTACTCTTTTGTTAAGTGATGTATGAAGCGGCTGTTTAAGTACATGTCGTGGTTTATAGGCAAAGAACATTGGTAAAGTTTATTTATAGTTGGGCAATATTAATAAAATATTTTTAGGCGACTGCACATTGCTTCTGGCGTTGAACACAGAAGCAATTAAAAGAATCTTCCTAATTTGAATTTTCATATCGACGTTTGTTTGAAAACATGAATACTAGAGTGAATCCAAAGTTTCTGTGGACATGATTATAATACAAGAAACATTTAGCATCCTTTAACCAAAAATGAATCGTTAACAGCGGTTGAATTTTTTGAGATATTTCTCTTAAAACAGTTATTAAAAAATACACCGTTGTGTAAATTAATTGAAAAACACGATTTAGTTTCCTGTCTTTCACTATACTGTCAGTTTAAACCCACTGGAGTGACAGGGTGCAATCTATTTCTATTTTCTCCTAAGATTAGGTAATTTGCAGTGGTGTGCAGTTATATGAATATATATTCGGGGTGACATCCGTGGTTGCATGAGATTTTTATCAAGACAGATACTATTGTCTCGACTGTCGATTAGTTGTCCTACAGCCACTGAAATATATTGCATCATCCGTGATTACATCATATTTTTATCACGCCCAGAAACAATTGTCACGACTGTCGATTAGTTGTCCTACGGTCATTGTCTGCGATGGACGTTACTCTAAGGGGGGTTACGAAAATTGAACGACTACACGAACGCACCGGCAAGCCTTACCAGTGAGCAAATGAAAATATCATAGATTGACCCGGAAACTCTCCTGATTTAGATCTAATCTAGAATCTGTGGTTTATATGCAAGGAACGATTTCGTGGAAAAGACATAAGAGGTACAGTCGGTCATGTTCAACTGGGGAAAATATGAAAAATTAAATAACGGAATTATTCATTTCGTTTCAATTAATTTGCACATGGATGTATGTTTCTCAAACTATTAACTGATTTCTCTCTTACCTTCCTAATCTTTTGCTTTACGCGTGTAAAGTCAATATTTTTATAACATTAGTTGCAATTCTAGTTATATCTTCCGGATTTCGTTTGGTATGCACACAATTTTCTAGTCTGATTCAAATGCACATGTCCTTGAATAATTTGAATGCTGTTTATCATTTACTAACAGTACAGACAAAAAGAATCGCCAGATAGAAAAAGAAGAAAACCTTGCTAATATGATAACAAACACCTGAAGAATGTTGGAGTGTACAATGGTCGAAACGTCGAGAAAATGGTAAGAAAAATGAAGGCAACAGTCCGAACAATTTAAAGAACGTGATAATTTCAGTAAATACAAATTGATATTCACGCCCCGTACGTGCGGTAATAATTCGCGCTTTAGTTAGGTTCACTATTAGTCATACTTTCGAAACACATGGATGTGGAATCTCTATGGCCTTGTACCACACAAGGCTAAAATTTCCAAATGTGATTGGCTGGTAATACGACAATGCAAGAAATTAAGGCGCGTGTTAATTGTGGGGTGATTGTCGTTGGATCTTGTCTTGTGCTTCCGGTATGTAATTTTCGACAAAATACAAATAAAAATCTGCAACGTCATCGGCCCTAACCTGGAATCTCTGCTTCAGTCACTGATCAGTTATCAAGCTTCCTTATATATATATATATATATATATATATATATTGTGTGTGTGTATATATATATATATATATGAGGTACGGTGGAGTATTGGATAGCGGATCGGGTAGACGAGTTCGAATTCGACTTACTTGCTAAAACCATTAGGAAAGGTATTAATGGTGTTTTCCCCTCCTGTTATCGGTAAGTAGCAGGACAGACTGAGTTCTAAAGCCTTAGATGTTAACTTGCCTAGGAGTAGAACAACTCTGAACTCAAAACCTGTGGAGGGTCGTTTGCGGACCTTGTGGCACGTAGTGCAACTGATCTCTGTATTCAGAGTGGATCTGTACAAAGACTTCACCACTATAATCAAATAATATGAGCTGATATTTGGCTGTCGAATAAGAGGAACTGGGCTGCTTCACACTCATACGTGTAATAGGACGGGAGAATCCACCATATATATATATATATATATATATAAAAGATTCTGGTGAAATAAATTATTATAATGGTACCTTAAAGTGGTCTGTTTTTTCTTTTAAATATTAGCTCTGGATTTACATTGAGCTCTCAGGCTTTCATCCGCCTTGGGATTACTCATACGGATTACCAAGTTCTTCATAACTTAAACATATATATATATATATATATATATAAAAGAGAGAGAGAGAGAGAGAGAGAGAGAGAGAGAGAGAGAGAGAGAAACCTAGTGAGCCAAACCTACCCAGGTTTCACTTAAGCGGAGGTGAAACCTGGGTAGGTTTGTCTTACTCACTAGGTTTATCTAGGTCTGCTCTACGGTTGTATTGAGCTGTTTTGTTAGTTGTTTACTAGTGTCGGGGTTTTTTTGGGGACTTTAAACCTGTATCTGTGCGATTTTTTTCGACAGACTTTCATGTTTCTAGCTCTTTCTTTTTTTTAAACCTTTTTTCCTTCGTGATAGATTTGATTATTGGCAAATCAAGAATTCAAAGTTTTTTTTCGAAACGAGTATATATATATTGTAATCCAATATGGAGTAAATTTTGACAGAACGTTTGGATAGGGAACGGGAACGTTTTAAATTTAACATGTTTCGCTTTTATTTAAGTTTCATCAGAAATGAAAAATAGAAGAGAAAAGACAATTTTTTTTTTTTTTTAATTGTTGTGGTTTATGTTTTTCATTTGTTAAATAGGTCTATTTGATTTGATTTGTCTGCAGCATTCGTGGTAGAACGACTAGAATTAGGATACACAGACGTACAAGAATTATACACACGAACGCTACCAGATGTTAGTAGACAGCTGCTGAAATAGTATGGCATAAGAAAACATTGAAGAGACAAAGAAATATTTAGTGGCTTTGAAAATGAAGAGACAAAGAATTATATAGTGGGTTTTAAATTGAAGAGACAAAGAATTATATAACGGGTTTGAAATGATTCAAATTTTCGTATGATGAAAATAAATGACGTTTTTGTCGCTCTAATGCAGATCTTATTTAAATAAAATCCATGTATATCGTTACACCGATTGAACAGTGACAGTAGTCAAAATAAATGTTTCCCAAATTGTATTGTCTATGCCTTGCCACTTTCTATCACTTAAACTGATAAGTTAGCGGATCACAGCTACATTAGGTTGCAACACCGGTTCACGTACGATCACCGAAGTTAAGCAACGTGGATCCTGGTCAGTACCTAAATTGGCAACCGCTCGGAAACACCAGGTGCAGTAAGCTCGTGCGGAATATAATGGCTCGAAATTGTTAATCGGAGATAAGTTCCAATTCCCATTGGGTTCCTTATAGTCACCTACGAGCAAATATTCTTGGGAAAGGAATGAGTACCCCTATTCTCCCTTCAGTTAAGGAATTATGTAGAAGAGTGGATTCAAAAGCTAAAAACAAGGAAAAAATGAATTATATCATACTGTATACTTCACAATAGCACCTCTTTGTATTTTATAACGAAAACCATTCCACGGTTTGCCATGAACGATACGCATTAAACATATGAACAAATTGTAGCGACTTCAGCGAAATCCGCTTAAAATATTACTACACAACACACATAAAAGAAATCTTTAATGACATTAATGCATATAATATATTGCAATTTATTATAGAAATTAAACTGTATTCCAAAATATAACATCAGCAAAACTACAACATAAAACACATAAAATGTCTGTGGGAATCATGTCTACCCAAATATATATATATATATATATATATATATATGTGGGAATCATGTCTACCCAAATATATATATATATATATATGTGGGAATCATGTCTACCCAAATATATATATATATATATATATATATATATATATATATATGTGGGAATCATGTCTACCCAAATATATATATATATATATATATGTGGGAATCATGTCTACCCAAATATATATATATATATATATATATATATATATATATATATGTGGGAATCATGTCTACCCAAATATATATATATATATATATATATATATATATATGTGGGAATCATGTCTACCCAAATATATATATATATATATATATATATATATATGCACAAAGCTGAGTATCATTGCCAAGTATTCAATTGCGAAAGCAGAATAGCATATAGCATTATTTTATTATTTCAAAATCTAAATTAAATCTCATCATTCAATGACCCACAAGTAGTTGCTATACCATTAAACAAACAAATCAAACCGAATCTGATACCAAGCATTATATATATATATATATACTTTCTCACATACGAAGGAATTAAAACAAAATTCAGTCCTATAAAATATATTTTGTTTTTTGTTTTGCTCAGATTGTTCGACAAAATTTCTTCTTTCTATTTTTGCAAGTTTTAGTTCTTCATATAAAAGGTTTCGTCAAAGACGTTAAAACATTAAGACATTGTTGTTTAAACTTAACAATATATATTATAAGGTAAATTGACACACAAGCGCGCGCACACACACACACACATATATATATATATATATATATATATTGTTCTTATTTTCACAAAATTTGCAAGCCTGGCTAGTAACAGTTAAATTATCATGCCACCTCTGAAACGTGTCGCCTACACGGCATCTATGCAGAAATCTCATGCAAACAGACATATAATACAACCAACAACTTGTCGTCTCAACTCAAAGTTGAGACGTGAGAAAAGCAACAGAGAACAGTAAGGCGAGAAGAATGTTAAAATAAGACAAAATTAAGAAAGAGAGACAGGGAAAAAAAGAAGAGAAAACGTTGTGAAATGGGCAGTAAGAAAGGCGAAGGAAAGACTAGCTTGTCTTGAGTTTTGTTTTTTCCATTACCCTGTTCCCGAGAAATGAAAAAAAATCTTTTCACAAATGGTAACCTATTTTTTTTTCGTTATATAGTACTACCGACACTTCAGAAACTGGAAGGTAGGGTAACGTCTAATTGGTCAGTATTTCTAGTCTATCCTCTATACTATACGGCCCGCCATTTCTGTTCAATCTCGCCTGCAGCCACTATCTCACAGACGGGCCGTCGCCTCTCTCTGTCTCTTCTACAAATAATTTCATGGCAATTGCTCCGATGAGCTGCTTTCCCTGGTCCCCAGCTTCCATGAATACAAACGCCTTACGAGGCTGGCATCCCGCTCTGACCCTTACACATAGAAACTTTAAAATGTAGCCGTCTCTTCAACTCCAATAGCTTCATACCTCGCACCTTTCGCCTGTGGAACACCCTTCCCAATTACTGTTTCCCTGAGGGCTATAATCTCCAACTATTCAAATGTAATGTGAATCGACATCTCCAGTTACCTTGATCTACACACTATCCTTCCCTTCATCCTTTCCTCTATCACTCCTATCTGCTCTTGCTACAAATCTTCTGCAACCCCCCTGCATCCTAGTAGCTTCTTGCCTTGCTCGGGGTGCTAAGCTTAAAAAAAAAAATTACTATACGGATCGCTATTCTCTACTCTATCCAATATACTCGTTCTCTATTCGGACCACTATACGGATTACTATTAGTGTGGGTGTTATTCGAAGGTATCTGACACCAGTATTCTTCAACGGCATTGCTATCTGCGATTACAAAGTCTCTACTACAACAATCATTACGAAAATGACAACGAGTATTCATTGACATTCCAAAAGTGTCAAACGATTGTTCGTTGACATTGCAAAACATTTTAAGCTTGCCGAACTCCTTGCGTCGAAGGTTAGGAGGAGAATATTCGGTCAGACGATGGAACATATTTATTACTGGTGCAAGAGTCTCAACATGCTAAGTGGTGAGGCTGTGAGTTATGTAGCTTGTTGTTTTTACGGGGTGGTGTTGCTTGCGTTTGAATTCAGAAGAGTCCTTATTCTAGCTGGGTTGATAAACAAGAAGAATAGTCTTCTCTGCCATTTAATACATAACTGATTGAGTGAGATGTTGTGGCCTGTTAGGAGCCAAAAAGAAAGACACGTAAAGAAAAAGGTAGGTTGAACAAGTGTATTGAAATAACAGAACATATATACAAAATAAGAGTGTTATTAGTCAGCAGATCGAATTGCCCGTACGAACTGTCAGGTTACACCACGTACCGATTGCCGATATTTAACAGGCCCCACCAGGCAGGATGTATGTGGCACAAGGCCGAGTTTACCGTGGTTTCACCGAGACCGTAGGCTCGGTCAAAAATATCCCCACAGAACCCGCATAAACGGCTTTGGGTCTGCCTACCTCCTGGACGAAACTCTGCCCTTCGGCATAGCTTCGTCTGGGTTCCTCTCTCCCAAAGCAGAGAGTTCGACAGAAGTCGCACACAGTCCAACTGCCGATATTTAACAGTCCCCCTACGAGGAATGTATGTAGCACAAGGTCGAGTTCTCCGAGCCAGTAGGCTCGGCCAAAAATATTCCCTTAGAACCCATATAAACGCATTCAGGTTTGTCTACCTCCCTGGACGAAACTTTGCCCTTCGGCATTGCTTCGTCTGGGTTCCCCTCTGCCAAAGCAGAGATTTTGACAGAAGTCGCACACAGTCCAAATGCCAATATTTAACAGAGCCCCACAAGGAATGTATGCGACACAAGGCCGAGTTTAACGTGGAGTTCTCCGACTCCGTAGGCTCGGCCAAAAAAATTCCCTTAGAACCCGCATAAGCAGGTTCGGCATCTCTCTATCTCCCCGGGCGAAACTTTTTCCTTCGGCAAAGCTTCCTCCGGGTTCCTCTCTGCCAAAGCAGAGAGTTCGGCAGATGCTGCACACAGTCCGCTTAGTAAGTCTCTGAAGTTAGTATTTATGGAGGAGGAAGAGTTAATTCCCATGTAGATAGGTCACCATAACATGAGGAATGATGGCTTCATACTTTCCTAAGTGTATTTGATTGAAACTGAACTGACACAATCGGAATATAAATTAGGCAAGCCGAACCCGGTTTCAGCGCCGAAATCTGCAACACTACCCGCCGTTACACGTACCTTCTATAGTATCAATAAAGACATTAATAATGACTACAAACCAGGATACATGTATAGAACTATCAAAACCAGTCCATCAGTTATGTGCCATGCGTGAAACACGCGTACGCGATCATGTATCCTTCGATACATGACTGACGAGACAGATTTTTTCCCTGCACTAGCTTGCCATTTCTTTCTACGATAGACCAGTTGCCATTCAAAGCTATAGAACCGGGTCTGTCCAGTTATTTACCCATAGCTC
Organism: Acanthosepion lycidas; assembly: GCA_963932145.1. Classification (NCBI taxonomy): domain Eukaryota; kingdom Metazoa; phylum Mollusca; class Cephalopoda; order Sepiida; family Sepiidae; genus Acanthosepion; species Acanthosepion lycidas. Next base: position 14,177,585 of record OZ010593.1, on the reverse strand, counting down.
GTGGGAGAAGTGGAGGATTCATGCCTTTTCCCAAGGAAAGTGAATGTAATGGATTTAACTGGAATTCGAACTCGGCTCTACGATTCCTCAACCCGAGCCACATGTATGGAATAATAAAAAGACATAAACCTAATTTCCCTGTCCGTCCTATCACATCCTAAATAACCACTTCGGTTTATCTATTAATCAAAATCATTAAACAATTCATTGCACCATACAAACCTAATAAATACATCATTATATCAACTCACGAACTAATCAAAATCTTAAAAACACAAAAATGTAATAATGAAAACATAGCCTCAATTGATGTTGAAATTTTCTTTACCAATGTCCCAGTTAAAGAAACAATTGATATAATTATAAAGAATATTTACATCAATCCATCTCCCCCTCCATTAAAAATTACAATTAACACATTATAGAAACTACTATTCATTTCTGCTACTGAGATTCCCTTTTATGACAATCAAAATAATATATACTTACAAAGTGTTGGCGTTATCATGTGTTCAATTCTAGGACCAACATTTTGTAACTTCTACATGGCTAACCTTGCAAGTAAGATATTTATTACCACTAAAACCCCTTCATCTACCTAAGAAAAGTAGACGGTATTCTCATTTTAGTTAAACACAGACAAAATACATGAAATACAAAAAAAAAAAAAAAAAACTTCCAAAAAAATGTTCCGTTTTTAAGTCCATATACGAATTTAACAATAACAAAATAATTTTTTTATTGATATATTGATAGCCACCAATAATAATTCATTTACTGCCTCCTACCCGCAAAAACTTGAATAAACAGTTGCACTCTAAACTATAAAAGTTAATGCCCTATTACATAACAGCGATTATACAAAATTCAATAAACCGTGCAAAATTCTACACAGAAAAAATAAATTAAAAAACTCATTAATAATAACTTTCCTAATTATATTGTTGATGAGCAAATGAAACGAGCTATTAGAAATATTAACATAAACCAAAAAGATTATAATGCTTCTGTAAATGACCCTAAACATATCAACCTACCACACCGCAATCAAATACATAACTACAAACTAAATGTGAAAAATTCTACAAAACACATGAGTACTGATATATTCTCAACTGATACCAGTAAAACAATAAAACTATATACTATACTAAATTCAATACAGCCAACTTCATCCTCCGCAATAACCATTCTCCGTCAACTAATGACCAACATGATCAATTTAAATGTCCTTTCAAAGATTGGATCTCTGACAGAAACGTAAATATATATGTTGGTTTCACGGTGACAACATTATCAAGAAAGCTTATTTACACGCGTCGGGTTCAATTTCTATTGCACAACCTTTAAAAGAACATTCTTGTCTACATTTACGTTTTAGAAAAATATTAATTGACAATACAAGCATACCCCATCAGGAAAATAAAAATAACAAAAAACGTCAAATTCGTGGAGCGCTCTGTATAGAAAATGAAATCAACACTAAATAAAATGAATTCTGAGTATAGCAACAATGTTTAAAATGTCTATAAAGCAATGTTGCGAGATGTTCAAATTGTATATTTTTTCTAAATTTAAGGCTGAGTATTTTTAAAACATTAATAATAATAAAAAAATTAAACTTGTTTTTCTCGGCTACATATTCTTACTTAATTGACTAACGGAGCGCGTTTCATGCGCATTGACAAAAAAAAAAAAATTCACAACTATCAATTAGATTAATATTTGTCTTAGAACTTTACTCCTGTAGATGATCTTAGATGAGATTGAAAGTACCTGGGGAAAATAAAAGAAAAAAAAAAAACTGCGTCGTCTTTCTTACTCAGCTTGTAACAGCACCATATATATATATATATATATATATATATATATATCTCAGGGTGGCCTTACGATTGCGTCTAGCATAAAACAGCCTGCCGCCTCTAAGCCTGTCGCATCAATGTTCACTTTCATATTTACACACCCTCTATCCCTGATATTGATCACTTTATCCCATAAATATAGCATACCTTAAGACTATATATATATGCATACACGTATTAACATATCTATAAATATAAATGCACATACATTATATATATATATATATATATAATGTGGGTGTCTGTGCATTTATATTTATAGATATGTTAATACGTGTATGCATATATATATATATATATATATATATATATATATATAGGTGTGTGTGTGTATGTATATAAGGGAGAGGTTACAGTTGTTCCAATGAGAGAATAGTGTATATCTTGAAGAGAAGAGATAAACCACAAACCTTTTTGTTTATAATGTGATTTTTTTAAATTATATATTATACCATATATATATATATATGTGTGTGTGTGTGTTTCTAAGTGTATATATATATATATATATATATATATATATATATATATATGTGTGTGTGTGTGTTGTTTATTTATATTCCTTTTAAAGAGAAGTTTTCAGAAAGAAAATATGGTTATTATACACGACAATGATATTATGTTGGTTCTCTTATCAATATCCAAAGAGAATAATAATTATTTTTGTATAACATTTCCTTTCAGACAGCCAAGAAGAAAAATGGAAAGTCTGTCAACTAAGCAGATAAATCGGTAAGATTATATGTATTTTTCTGCAATACCTGGATTATTGGTAAGGATACAAAAAAAGATCTTCCTCAGTTTCAAGCTATTCTACTCCTCATATTCGGCTTGGTTTTCATTATACATTTTGTTACTATCAGATATCAATAAATTACAATAAAAAAGTAACATTTAATAGCTTCGGTACAATGTTTCTTGTTTGCGGTGTTCAGGGAGAAACAGACATGAGCAAAAATACAAATATGAAACATGGAAAGGCAGGTTGAATCAGCAAATAAACAAAGTAGCATTTTTGGATACTTTTTTTTCCTTTTATTCACCCAACGCCAAACCTAAGAACTAATCAATGTAGTAAAACCCTTTATGAAGTTTTTGCAATGTCTTAAATGTAGGAATTAAGAAAGGTATATTATGGAGAGTTCTAAGAAAGCTAAGGTATTATCATAGACTTGTAGATGCTTAGGTCCTAGCAATAGGGCAAGTATGCTCTTGAGAGCCTTTTCCTCAATATAATAGTTCTGGGGAAGCCGTTGTACGCGTGGAAATTCCTCCGTATCAATGGAATACAAACGAATGGTGATGATGAGTCGACACTATATAGGTGCTATATAGCCAACTTACTTCATACGTTGGCGTAGAAAATAACTTTTTCTTAACAGAACTCACCAGGCCAGTTTATACGTATTTTATTTCTATTAATATCAGGTAACGTTTTCATCTTTTTTTTTCTTCTTTTTCTTTTTATTGGCCCTCTATTGATGGCGTTCCTTCGAAAGATTGACGCGATGGCGTCTCGATTATGGGACGAGCCTCGTAAAACGGAGTATCTCTTGCAGCGTGTCTCACTGGCGATGGTTGGAGGCAATGCTTACTCCATCATTGTGCCTGGCAGAGGATAGCAAAAAAAAAAATTGTTTATAGTTACTTTGTTCAAACTATTTTTTCAATAAATATTTTGCTTCCATAACCCATGTTCCTTAAATATATACAGAATAATCCTTGGAAACCAATGCAGAAACATTTGATTGTTCTTTTCTTAACTAGAATGTTAGTTTGAGAGCTCCAATCCAAACCATGTAATAATGGCCGATATGAACTCATTAAACAGGAATCAGTTAACGGCGAAGTAAAATCAATAAGCATCCAGACGTTAGACCTACTAAAGGGCAAACTACTGAATAGAAATGATACAGAGAGCTATAGAATTCACAAAAGAAATATCTGTGGATGTGTGATAATACATGATCGATAATATTCTAGGCTATTTCCAACAGTATATATCTAATTACATGGGAAAAGGCAGGGAGCATATTCTGGCCTAGAAGCGTTTGTTCTGGTCTAGTACAATTTATACATGGGTATTGTGATAATTTGATTGATGTTATATAAACAGTTTGTTATTTTGATGATTTTGTGCTTCAAGGCTAAAATCACGGAGAACGCATTTCGGCTCGAACTCACTACTCAGTCGTAATTCATATAGTGAGTCAAGGTTGTTAACGATTAAACCACAGCGAAGTGCTCCGAAAACATTTTGGATTGTAAGAATTTTGGATTTTAGAATATCAATTACCATTTCCAATATGCTACTTTCAACAGGGCTTAAAACATTTCAAATCGTTATACCTGTTGTGGTAAACCTTCCTACAGTAGAATGAACTGCTGGTACCTGAGTGGAGGTATTTCTATATAAATACCAGCTTGATTCATCAGTTAGTTTGCAGGGTTTGTATTGAGTTACAACCTGCTTTATTTTTGTCTGCCAGCTGGACGCTAGCTGGGACCCGTACGCCGGTAAGTGCTGTTTATTGTATTGTTATTCTACATCTCCCTTCCCCACATCGCGATGTGGGTAGTGGCCTTTGGGGTGGGATGAGTTTCTTTAAACCTGGGTGGTTGTGTGGAAGTAGTCTGGACAATGCCCGAGGTCGTTTTGTCCGTGTTATTGTAGACGACTGAGCAGTGTTTGATGTTATTCCAGCGTCGAATGTTTGTGGCACTGTGGGTCTCGGGTAAGGCACTAGGTCTTAGAACTGGAATTGTTGGTGTATCCAGTTTCCTGAGGAATCGGCGATTTCGTAAGGTAATTCTACCTTATCCGTCAACTCTGATACGGTATTGGTGGTTGGGGAGGGTTTCAATGACTTGACCTGTTGTGTCCCATCGGCGGGTTGACGGCCGTTGTAGTGCCACTATTTGTCCTTTATGAAGGGGGCTTAATGTGTGTGCTGTTCTATTGTATCGCTCTATGAGATGAGCGTTCCAATGGGACAGACTTATCTCGCGATTTCGGGCTGCAATTATCCAATTCGCGTGTGGCTTATAGAGTGTGGGGTGGGATGATATGTAGTCACGTAGTCGGCGGGTGAGTAGTAGTTGAGCAGGGGATAGCCCAATGTTTTGAATGGTCGTATTCCTGTTTTGTAGGATGGCTCTTGCGTCACGATTATTGTCCAACGATCCTTGGGCTACTGTGTTGCCATTTAAGATTCTCTTGGCCGTTTTGACAGCAAGCTCTGCTCGACCATTGGATTGTGGGCAACCAGCAGATGATAACCTGTGTTTAACAGCCCAGTCTTGTAAAAATTGCTTGAACGTAAGGAATGTGAAGGGTGTCCCATCATCAGTGCTGAGTTCCTCGGGAGCGCCGTAGGCTTGAAATATGTCTCGGCAAATTGAAATAATCCTTGACGCATTAGCTTCTCCGTGGCTCAAGTGGTATAGATTCAGCCAGTCTGTTAACCTGTCAGCACATGCTAAGTAACCATGGTTCCCAACATGGAAGATGTCCATAACGATTTGCTGAAATGGCCAATCAGGAGGTGGTGTCAAATTGATAGGCTCTTTTGGTTGACTCGGGGCAGTTTTTAAGCAGAACCTACAACTTGCTCTAATGTTACGTATTGAAGCATTCATCCCGGGCCAATAAACAGATTCATTGGCACGTGCCTTCATGCCAACTTCGCCTTGGTGTGCAGAATGTAGGCTATGTAAGACTTTTGCGCGTTGAGAGGTGGGGATAACGATTCTTTGATCTAAGAGCACTAATCCGTCGTCAACACTTACGCGAATACTGGGAAGTGAGGCACCGCTTATTTCGGGTGCAGTGAGGCTGCGCGTCCTTTGGAATCCATTTTGTATTACTTCAATTAAGTTTTTGTATTGCGGGTAGCTGCATCCCGCCGTACACATCACGTCTGGTGAGATGAGCTGCAGTTTGTCATTTGCACTAAATGTTGCTAATAGGGTTGTTGATTTGACCCAGTCATCCATGTTTTCAGACTCAATGATGTCTGATTGAGAGTGTTCAGCAGTGAATACATTTAGGAGTGCCTGTGAGATGTCTGCTGGGTTACGAGAGACAGCATCGGAGGCTCTGTGCCATTTTCCAGGGCAGTGCTGAATGGTGAATCTGTAGCTGAGGGTTTTTTCCATTAACCTGAATAATCGAGGGTTTTGGATTTTACTAAGGTCTCTATCTCCGAATAATCCTTTTAGTGTTTCATGATATGTAACCACTATGAGATTCGGGCAACCCATTACAAAAATGCGACATTTTTCCAATGCCCACGCAATTGCTGCTGCCTCGCCTTCAATAGGTGCATATCTGCGTTCAGCATCAATGCAGAATCTGCTACCAGAAAATATCAGGCGCCAACCTTCAGGGCAGCAAACTGGGGATTTGTCGGTGGTGCATGAGCAATACTTCTGCAGAAGTAGGAAGCCCATTCCGTCTTTGCTCCAATCTGGGGCGAGGCAGATTATTCGTTCTTTTTCAAATATTGTAATGCCTTTTCGAACTAAGTCAACTATGACCTTCTTTGAATGCTGGAATACATCCGCAAGCCTTTTATTCCATATAAAGTGTGAGTCTCGTTTGACGAGATCACGAAATGGAAGCATGTCTGGGCTCAGTGAGTATGCCCAAGCGACTTGGTTGACCAGACCAAACCATAATCTGGCATCGGTGAGTGTTTTTGGTATTGAGAAGCTTAATATCGCCTCCAGCATGGATTTAGAAGGGGTTACACCAGAGGATGTTATCTGGAGGCCCCCCAAACTGCACATTGTCTTGGTAAAATTGGAATTTTTCTCTATTGAGTACGATGCCTTTTTTTTGCGCAATGGAAGAGGAAATCGAAGGTGTGAAAAAAGGCTCCTTCAATGTCAGAATCATAGAGTAGGGTGTCATCTACGATTTTTACTTTGCGGGGGATGTCTTTTATTACTTCATCATACCTTTGGGTGTAGGCATCACCAGATGCTAGGTAATCTTGTGGCATCCTCAGGTACATGAACCTTCTCCATTCTGTGATGAAGGTGGTAAGTGGCTAGGACTCTTTAGCTAAGGGGATAAAATAATATCCATCAACAGCATCCAACACCGTTTTCTTTTGCTTAGGTGGCAGTTGTAGTGCTAGCTGGAATGGTGACCCTGTATGCTGTGTTTCCCGTTTGCACTGTGAATTCAAGTGTTGGTAGTCTATGGTCCTTCGTGGTTTGTCATTTTTCTTGGCGGTAATTACCATAGTGCTACACCTATCAGTGGGCATGCCGACGGGTACTGGGGTTATGATACCCCTTTTCACAACTTCCCATTAATGTGACTCCGAGCTCCCTAAGCATAGATCGATCCAGCATTTGAAGGCTCTCAATTGTCAGCTTCTCGTCTGCAAACCTTGTTGCATGAGTTTTGGCTGAATCAGTGTATAGGCCTGCTTCAATGAAGAGGAGTTCCCAAACTTCGGGTGTCATAGATCCTGTTCGAAGCGCTATGTAAAGAAATCACGTGGTCGAGATAAACACTCAGTTGTGGCGAAAGGTAAGTGAATAGTCATTCAACCTTGAGAAAGAGAGTTATTTATGGTCCCATGTAGCATCTCATTGTGCTAAAGTGGAATAGTCCATTGCTTGGGCGGTGATTGGCTGCTGGTACCTGAGTGGAGGTATTTCTATATAAATACCAGCTTGATTCATCAGTTAGTTTGCAGGGTTTGTATTGAGTTACAACCTGCTTTATTTTTGTCTGCCAGCTGGACGCTAGCTGGGACCCTTACGCCGGTAAGTGCTGTTTATTGTATTGTTATTCTACAAGAATAATAAAGAAACCGCATTCAATACCGGAAAGACCGATAAGAGTTACGGGACTTGAGAAACCAATTCTCCTGTAAAATATTTTAAAGAAAAAGATTTTATAAATTACAACCGGCACAAATCCTAGCTTCTCGATCCATGAATGCTGAATGTTCCATTATATGGAACACGTCTAATATTACCATTACCATTAGAGATGAAAAGAACAGATACTACACTTTGATCCCAACCCAATGACCAGGGAGTGAAGAAAAGCGTAACGAGTAGCACTAGCTGCTCGGTCAATGAATGTCGAATGTTCCATTATATGGAAACGGCTAATATTACCGTTAATATTCGAACCCCACAATGTTTCACTTCGATTTAAATTTGAACTTTTCAACTTCAAAGACAGACGTGTAACGGAGAATAAGACAAAATTCTTAGAAATTAAGATAATTCAGAAATTCATAATTATCTGAGCATAATAATAGTAATAATAATAAAAAAACAAAATGATTGACGTAATATGTTTCAACAGTCAAGAGAAGGGTGCGATTTAAGAAAAGAAAAAGAAAAAAACGCAGTATTTGACTATAAATTACGAGTACAGCGGTTTCTTCATTACAAAAGAAGCAACGCTTGTACAAAGATTTATAATTTTTTTTTTTTTTTTGTAGATTTACATAATTTTTACTTGAAAAAATTGTTTAAATATAACTTGAATAAGAAACATTATGTTGAAATATTTGTTTAACATTACCAGCCATACCCAGCTGGTCGATCAGAAAGAAGCGTTCAACTAGAATGGAGCAAAAACAACAACAAAAAAAAACATCATGTTTTGATGTAACAGAGCCTATCTTCAATTACTTTAAAGTACTTTCATTAAAAACATTTCGAATTAATGCAGTTAGTGATATAACAGAAGTAGACTGTATTTATTCAATCGAAGTTAACCGAGGACATGAAAGGGTAAAACAGGCAATATGAAGACCCACTTCAGACTACAATCATTTGGGAGTTTTTGAAATTCAGTTTGTCGATGTGCTACTAGGGATAGAAAAAGAACTCATTTATAAAGCAACTGTTACGTTGGATAAAAATTGGGTTTAAGATCAACGAAAAATAAAAAAAATAAACCAGTAAAAATCGACATTTTCCGCTATTTACGCTGGTTTTCACTATAATGGTTGACTCAATTATCAAGTGAAGTGATTGTTAAACAATCAACTTATTGTTGGCTACATTTGTGTGAAGTTTTTATTGCATTGATTGAAAAGAGAGAGAATTTTTAGTTTAAATTTTGTGTCGAAATCGATTTTTCGTTTTCCGAGCTTTTTCGCTAAACAAAATAAAAATTAGGTATCGTTGAGCTTGTCACGAAGTAACCGACATAAGGAGTTTGAAAGAAATCGAAGCAAAAAATTTGAATTTATCGATTTCTAATCGGCTTCATTTATTATTGATTTTTAAAAATCTATCGATTTTTTACGCCAATCTATGTGCTAAGTTTGGTCAAAATCGGTTGAATGGTGTAAAACAGTATGACACGGACAGACATCCTCTGTTTCATATATATATAGATTGTCAGACATTGACCTATTTCTTTTCTTAAATCGTTCTCTTCTCTTAAATGTTAATAATAATAATAATAATAATAATAATAATAATAATAATGTGGCACATGGGAACATCAACAATCCCTGTTGTAGTTGCAGCCTAGGATTGGTTGGAAAATATTCCAGTAGGCTAATTGAAGGGATTCCTGGAAGTTTATACCTCAAAGAGATACAAAATTTGTTCTGACAAGTACAGCCCACACTTTACGAAAGGCTTTAGCTATGTATTTTTTTTTTTTTTTTTGTCAGTCGAAAGTGTCATGATGCTATTTATGACCTTAGATCTCTGGTCGGGACCCGGAAATAAATGAGTACACACCAGAAATCAAACGAATAATAATAATAATAATAATAATAATAATAATAATAATAATGTGGCAGATGGGAACATCAACAATCCCTGTTATAATTGGAGCCCTTGGATTGATTGGAAACGATTCCAGTTGACATATTGAATGGATTCCTGGAAGTCCATGAAAAATTCATGATAACATTTCTGACGCTAAGTCTCTGGGTGGGACTCGGAAAGAAATGAGTACACACCAGAAATCAAAGAAAATAATAATAATAATAATAATTAGTATGATCATCACCCAGACCAGGTTAAGAGATAGGAATATTTTTATGGAAATTTACAATACACACAGATAAAACAATGAAAACTAATCACCCAGACATAATGATCAAAAACCACAGGAGAATCAATGTCATAAGAATTGTTATTGACATTGTGGGTCCCTGGAGATTTTAATGTATCTTTGAAGAAAAAAAATCTATCAAATACAATGATCTTGAAATGGAAATCTAAAAAATGTGTAACATGAAGACATGATTAATTCCAGTTGTAATTGGATCCCTTGGATGAATTGGAAAAGGTTCCCATATACTTCCTGAAGGGAATCCTGGTAGCCCGTACCTTAAAGAAATGCTAAAAATTGTACACACAATAGAGCTTATATATTACGAAAGGCTCCATCTATGTTAAAATGTGTGCGATTTTATTTATTTAATGCAAAAAATCATCAGTGGAAAATGTCATGAATCCATTTGTGACCTTAGGCCTCTGGTTGGGAACCGGAAGGATATATGTATACAACAGCAAATCAAAGGAATTATTAATAATAATAATAATAATAATAATAATAATTAGTAGTAGTAGTAGTAGTAAAATAATAATAATATTGACTAGGCACAATGCATATCTTTTCTAGATTTTTGTTATTAACACCGTTAACATGCTCAGATATAACACGAATTAGTCAAAATGTTATTAAAGATTTAAGCGACAAAAATGTGTCAGCCAATGTTTCAGAAAATCAATAAAGGTGAATCAATTAGTCAAATATTATGAAAGTTTAAAATATATGAAGTGTGTCAGTGATTAATGTGTGACACAATGTTTGAGAAAAAAAATCCGACAAGCTAAAATATTAGATAATACAATAATGGAGAATTATTAAAAAAAATAGAAAAAAAATTTCAAAAGTAATTTAACTTGTAAAAAAGTATTATATTTTCTTTTTTTTTTCTTCTTTCTTTTTAAAACTTATTTTTATTTTTTATTAAAGCAAAAAAACAAAAAAAGACAATATGTAAAATCATTCGGGTTAAATGTTTTCATTGTTAGTCTCACTGGATATAAAAATTGAGAAAAAGCAGACGAAAAATTGTAAAAATTAAGCTGTGTCCAAACACGGTCGATTAAATTCGTTTCTGGGATGCACGGGAAACGGAGATGACAATTAATAGAACGGTGAATGCTGTAAAACCAATCATTAGATTATAGGCAGGGTAATGTTCTATTTTTCGTCCCTGGAATGGCTTGGAAATCATGTTTCGTTTGATGATATAAGAATATCAAGGCAAGAGCTAAACAAGCGTGAACAGATTCCTATTCATAGCACGGGACTGTTGTTTTGGCGTCGATTCGTTTGTAAGGGTCGAATAAACAAAGATAGATCTACTAAATTGAGATGTAAGAGAAAATCCTCAGACTGCAAGAAAATATTGGACGGATTTCAAAACACGGCCTCGTATGATCTTTAAATAAAGGTGACCTCCTATTAATTAACAAAAAAGAACAAAAAAAAAAAAAAAACGTTATAAAAATCTAGTTTGAAATATTTAACTTTTTGTCTTAAAAGATTCAAGGATTTTTTTTATTTATATAATCGGTGAAAACGTTCAAATCTTTTCCAGTAAAACTGTTAAAGTTAATTTTCCGAAAAAAATAAAATCATGTATACATACTTTGGTCCATAAAACAAACTATACGGAAGCATGGGATATATATTTACCTTCCATAATGTCGTAACAAAGAGCTGTATGATAATCAAATAGATTAAATATGCAATGGAAATTTGAGATCAGGTAAAATATAATTACTACGTGTAAGCTGCTTTAGCCGTATATTTTCGCCTAGCGTGAGTTGTTTTAGGTTCTTAATCTTTCTTAAATATGAGCGATGGACGGAACGAAAATTCTGTTAAAACTTTTACAATCGGGATGGAGCGAGTTAAGGTGTTCGATGAAGTATTTTCATTATTACTTTTCACCTAGTTTTGCTTACATTTTAATCTTAATGATAATAAATATTATTATTATTATTGTTAATAATAATAATAAATATTGCTATTAATAATAATAATAATAATAATAATAATAATAAATATTGCTATTATTATCATTATTAATAATAATAATAATAATAATAATAATAATAATAATAATAATAATAATAATAATAAAATCGAAAATCTCAAAAATGTGGCAGATGGGAACATCATAAATCCCCGTTGTAGTTGGAGCCCTCTGATTTTTTGGAAAAGTTTGCAGTAGACTAATTGAAGGGATTCCTGGATGCCCATGCCTGAAAGAAATACAACCTTTTTTTTTTTTTTTTCTATTGAAAATGTCATGATGCCATTCCTAAACTTAGGTTCCTGGGCGAGAGCCGAAAAGAAATTACACATCAGTAATCGAAGGAAATAATAATAATAATAATAATAATAATAATAATAATAATAATAATTTCGTTTCGACCTGAAGTTGTTTTATAATTACATACCGGGTTATAAATAATGACCTAGAGCAAGCGAATGATCCGCTTTATTTTTGCGTTTCCAGTTAACTAAATAAACGACACCTATTAACAAACAGCTTAAATGAACAAAGCTCTTCTCAAGCTATGGGTTGTGTTTGTTTGAGCTATATTTTTGAATTTTCTGGAGCGATGGTGCACTTTGAATTTTTTAATTATTTGTTCTTGAGTTCTTTTGTTTACTAGATCTAAATGTTTAATCTCAACAGTTAGAATTTCAATTTCTGTGTCAATTTCCAAATTCATGTTGTTTTTGTTTTTCAATAAACCTTCGCGGAAATGTTCATTATTATTACTATTATTATTATTATTATAATTATTATAATTATTATTATTTTATCAGTCATATATTAATATCTGTCAGTTAAATCATGATTAGCGGTCCACAATCTGCAGTCTGGGTTATGTAATTTTTCTCCCACTCTAAGTGTTCACCATCTTCCCGAATCATTCTTGCTATTACTAAATCGCTTCCGTTTTGTAAAATTTCCACTGGGCAAAAAATGTCAATTTTTTTTTATCCAGTTATATATTATACTGTTAGTTACTGCACTATGTCTACCAATGAAAAATAGTATGACTGTAACTTTCTAAAATTCCAAGGACTCAAGTGTTCAAACTTCAGTTAGTCATAGTTGGTTACTTTCTTTTCTCTTCTAACCTTATTTTGAATAATAAATGCATTTCTTGAAATTCATTATACCACTCAATGATGCCTTTAACACATCGGAAGAGATCTAGACGTTCTATCAATATTTATTAACAGCAGACATAATCTTAACAATACGAAAAAAGAGATGCGCAAAATATGTATTGTAATTGGTAAAGTGGAGACCCCATCAGTAATGGATAGTGGCTCGGATTGAGGAAATAATAAACTTTTTTTGCAAAGGATTTTGAAAAACTAACTAAATACAATGACATGTAGATGGAAATAGAAAAAAAAAAGAGAGCTGAGTTTGAATTGCAGTCGAATCCATTACACTCATTTACGTGCAAATGCCCTGAGGAAAGGTATGAATCTTCTTCCACCAGCTATGAGTAAATAGCACTACAGCCCGGGTTTCTATAGCCATGGATGGAAACTGGTCTATAGCAGAAAGAAATGACAACATACTGCGGGAAAAAAATATCTGCCTCGTCAGTCATGTATCGAAGGATAGATGATAGATTAAGCGTGTATCACGCATGGCATATAACTGACAGAGTTGGTAAAGTCAGAAAAAAAAAACTTAAAGAACTCTTAGAGAAGATAATAAAGAAGGCAAAGAGAAAGGAAATATTAACTGTATGTAAAGACAATATATGGTTGTCTACAAATGAGACTATGGCGAGTTTAGTGCTACGTGTTGGGGACGTTAGAATAAAGCAGTTTTAAAAATGTAAAGATAAAACGTAGTGAAAGGCGAGAAAACGTACGACACGGATCCGAAGTCACACAAATATAAAGAGGCCTTTCAGAATAAAATAAAATAATTATTACGTTTTTTTTTTGTTTGTTTTTTTTTTTAGCATTTCACCCCTAGCAAGGCGGGAAGCCATTAGGACGCAAGGGGTTATAGAGGATTTGGAGCGAAAGAAGGTAGGAATGATAGAGGAAAGGATGAGGAGAAGGATAGTGGATAGATCAAGGCAACTGGAGATGTCGATTGGCATTACACTTGAATAGTTGGAGATATTATAGCTATCATGGAAACAGGAATAGGGAAGGGAGTTCCACTGGTAAGAGGTGCGAGATATGAAGCTATTGGAGTAGAAGAGGCGGCTACATTTAACAGTTTCAACAGTAAAAGGCTGTGAGCGGGATGCCAGCCTCGTGGGGCGCTTGAATTTGCGAAGTCTAGGAACCAGCAAAAGCAGCTCATCGGATCAATTACCATGAAAGTATTTGAAAAAAAGACAGAGAGAGGCGACGGCACATCTGTGAGAGAGCGACTGCAGACGAGATGCCAGATCAGGGATAATTATATTGCATATCCGTCTCTGGATCTTATCAAGAACCCCGAGGCAAACAGAAGGGGCTCCAGACCATATATGGCAGCAATACTAAATACTAGGGCGAATGGTTGATTTGTAGTTTTGAAGTATCGATTCCGGGGAGAAAGATTTCCTGGCGCGGCACAGGGAGCCAACTTTCCTTGCGGTGGACGAAATGCGGTGATTAGAAGAATGAGTAAAGAAATGCTATGTAATATGAAATCTAATATATGTCAGCAACAGAATATAAAGATGATGAAGGCAGATGACGAAGAGACTCAAAGCGACAGATATGTGGTCCTTCAACGAATGGTAAGAATATTTTGGAAAAAAAAAAAATGGGCGTGATGTGGGGGTTTCAAGGAAAATAGGAACTACAAAGAAATTGATATATATAATCAGAAACAGGTGATATTTTGGGGATGCATAAAAAGGTGAGACTGCGAGGAGAATTTGACACACAAAGAAACTGGAAACAGACACTACGGGCAGATAAAGTAAGAAAACTACTTAACATATTTCTGCAAATCTTTTTATAAAACACCCAGAGAGAGACATATTAAACATTCAAAGGTTAGAGCAAAGAAAAAAAAGGTGTTGTGGAGAGCTTTATGTATTTATTTTGGTGCTTGTTCCATTTATTCAAGTTTGTTTTCAATGTATCATGTGAGTATTAAACTCTCTAAAATTTCTTTCCTCTTTACGTGTCTCAGAAATTTAAGCTGAAATGTTCTCATGGTGAACAGCAGTGAATATTTTACTTCCAGTGCTTTTCAAAGGTCCCAGGTTCTCACAAGATTTGTCAAATCATAATTTTTTTTTAAATATGTGATGGGGTACAAAAATTAAGAAAGTTTGACTATATGAATACCTAGTTATGTGTCATGCTTGATACACGCTTAGGCGATCAGGCAGATTTTTTTCGCAGTAGTCATGAGACCATATAAGGCAACACTATTCAATGCAAGGACGAATGACCTGATTTGTAGATCTCAATGATTTATTCAGGCAAAAATAAATCTTCTGGTGCGACAGAAAATTACACATCACTCATCGCCACTAGCTGTTCAAGCCGAGATAAATACCATATTCGTGAATGCTGATTTTTAAGGTAAGCAAGGAAAGTTGGTTCTCTGTGTCGCACCAGAAGCTGCAAAGGTAATAAGATTAAGCTTTTTATTTAATTCTTCTTGGCTTAGTAGAAGCATTTTCTTTTCTTTTAAAAACTGCCAAATGTTCAGCATTTCCGAGCGCTTTCGACTGTATATTTAGCCATTATCAAACGTGATTTTATTTCCATTTTTTAACTGAATGTATGTGTTGCTTGTATGTATCTAAAGTTAGAGTAATGTTTTATTTTTCAATTTAATTTTAACCTACTAATCTGATCTTTTCATATAAAACACTATTTTGAGATTAAAATTAAGTTCACTCAACACAGGTATTCAGAATATCTGTTAATATTCAAGACACAGCTCAATTTCTTCTTTTTTTATGTTTGTTTTTTTTTTATATCTTTTGTGTGTCTAAAAAGAAACTGCTTTCAACTGAAAACCTAAAACCTATAGACAACGAGTTCTGTTTGACATTAACTATATTTTTACAAAGTATTTTACTTAAAACCTCATTCATCTCAAGCAGATGACAAATTCCATTCTTTTCATTTAGACTGTCTTCCACGGAACTTATTCTTAGCAGGGCTCTGATCATCTCTTCAGTTAGTCAGTTATAATACACGCTTAAGCAATCATGTATCTTTCGATATATAACTGACGAGGCAGATTTTTTTTTCCCACAGTAAGTTGCCATTTCTTTCTGCGGTAGACCAGTTGCGATCCAAGGCTATAGAACCAGGTCTATCCTGCTATTTATCCATTTCTGGGGAGAGAAGAGGAGGATTCATACTTTCCCAAGGGTATTAGCACGTAAATGAATGTAATGAATTCGACTGGAATTAGAACACGGCTCTCCGATTCCTCAATCCGAGCCGCTATCCATTGCTCACCGTGCCTCCTGTGGATACTTACGAAGTGTTTTAAGAGAAGGTAAGAAATAAAATACCAAAATCCGAAGACATATTGAAATAGAAAAATATTTCTTGGACATGCCAAGGAAAATATTAAGGAAGAAAACCTGGCATGTATTATTCGTCGTTGGCAGTAAGGGAAAGACAGTTTTCTCACACATGAAGAAGAGACTTGAGAAGTCAGAAATATGTTTCAGGTAAATGATGCTGAGAATAACATGTGAGCAATGACGAAGTTTAAGAGAAAATTTAAGGAAAAAGACACTTTTACGTACGATCAAAAAGAGAGAGAGAGAGAGAGAGAGAGAGATTTAAAATTTCTAAGCGACATAATGAAGAAAGATTGCTTGGAGAATTTACATTGACATAACATAGTGAATTCAAAACAGACACGGGAAGACAGCGGATAGCCTACCGTCAAACGCTACTTAGAAGATATTTTAAAGACTTTAATTTGCATTATGTGAGAGGCAATTAATCTGATACATTAACATTCTGTTCATTTCATAAAAATGCCGATTGCTTACATACGCGCAGAACGAAACAATTTTCAGACCTGAGCAAACTCCAGTAAATATTCATTTAATGTGTTAAATTATGGCAGCAATCGCTCTTTTATACATGTTTTGTTAAAGACGACTGCAAAGGTAATAAGATTAAGCTTTTTATTTAATTCTTCTTGGCTTAGTAGAAGCGTTTTCTTTTCTTTTAAAAACTGCCAAATGTTCAGCATTTCCGAGCGCTTTCGACTGTATATTTAGCCATTATCAAACGTGATTTTATTTCCATTTTTTAACTGAATGTATGTGTTGCTTGTATGTATCTAAAGTTAGAGTAATGTTTTATTTTTCAAACACGGTCAGCACATTGTGTCCGTGTTCGTAGTTAATCTTACTGAATGTTGTTTTTTACTTTTTTTTATTATTAGAGCTTCCATTATTTTAATCTAGTGTGGATGAGGTTATTACGCTTGTATTTTCTACTAATATGTTTCGGATGCAGTCTAGTAAGTTTGTATGTGTGTTTAAAGGAGTTCTAACGGAGCTGTGGTCAGATAGGTGTCACGTAAGTCGTCTGGATAGGCATGTAGTAGTCTGACCAATGTGATTATTTTTGGTTTTGTTTTGGTCAGGAACACAGTTACTTAAGGGTTATTTGAACGCGTAAATAATTTTGGTTCTTTGTAGTTTTTGATTTTGCAAGTGTTATATTTTAGGATGCAGTTAACATTTCGTTTTAAATTTTGCGCAATAGATAATTAAGAAAATTTTTGTTCGATTCAAATGGGGTAGTGTATTTCTTTATGATATCTCTAGATAAAGATTCATCTTAAATATGTGACGTACATTTGGCACGTGTAGAAGATGTTAATATTATTGTATTTGCCTGTATGTTAAGTATCGTTATTATTTACTTTGGAAAGAAATAGTCTAATCTTAACACATTGACAAAAAAAAAACATAGAGTTGTCTTTAACTAAAGACTCGGTATTCGAGAGGCCCTGTATATTAAACATTTCATTCCAGCTATCAAACTAAACTTATTTATCAGCTGGAATGGACTATTAAAGGTAGTATTATTTTTTTTAATAGAATGACGCTCACGAGACTTCTTGTGTTCAGCAAGCGGAGGTTTGGAATAAATGCTCCTAGTCAGAATAAGTCAAAAATAAAATACAAGAATCAAAACATGAGCATGAAGTGCGTGTGCATATATATATATATATATATATAACTATATGTGTGTGTGTGTGTGCAGAGACAGAGAGAGTAGATAAGTTGGTTAATCAAAACAAAGTCAAGCGAAATGCTACCTATGTAATCAGAACGAAAAACATTTATTAATATTAAGCGCGTGATATAAACGAAGCACAGAGATTAAGGTTCCGAGTTTGAAATTTTCGAACACGCCTGTGTTCTTCATCAACGGATGCGAGAAATAAACATAGGGATGGTGGAGACTATCCAACATTAGTTCCATAAACAAAATATAGTTTTGTACCTCTTCCACCCCTGAAGATGACATTGGAAGAAAATCCTAAGTACTTTGGAAATTAAAAAAAAAGGAAATTTAAACAACTATAGCACATTTCTCTCATACTTTAAGATCAATACACGGAAGGTCATTCGTGAATATGAACGGATTGAAAAATTAGCAGACATAAAATCTGTAATTTATCCAATCATATATATATATATATATATATATATATATATATATACACATCAGGCTCGCATATTCTTACATACCATAGATACTCCTGTCATCATCAACGTAGAAGTTTCCTACACCAAATTCTGTTCATGATGGCCTACTTGTGTTTATGATTTCGATAACTGTTAAGACAGGCCCACCCACCACAATAGGCAGCGAACAATACTCTATAGGAAATCAACAGGAATATAGCAGCAGTGATTAATATTCTGCTTTGTAATATGGCGATACTCAATGCGTGGCGTCTGAAAAGTTGTTATATATTTTATGCACTGAATCGTTCACTTGGCAAAACCAAAAGCCATTTCGTTGGTGGACGACATACAGACGCCAATATAAATTTAAATTCTGTCTGTGTTTATGCTCGTAACGGCACCGGCATAGAGATGGATGTATATGAGAATATTAATCGCTCAAACGCATGTCTATACATGTACCTAACAGCATATCAGTAAGGTGGATTCCTATTAGGTTAATTTTAATACGAATTTACAGTAATGTTTTAAATGAAAAGATCAAGCAGAAAAAAAAGTCAATCGTTTTCTCATAATTATACTTATATATATATATAGTCTTACGGTGTGCTATATTTATGGGATAATATGCTCATTATCAGAGATAGAGCGTGCGTAAATATAAAATTGAACATTGGAGTCAACACTTAGAGGTGACAGGCTGTTTCATGCTAAACGCATTCGTCAGGCCTGAGTCACTTTTGTATAATATATATATATATATATATATATATATATATATATGTGTGTGTGTGTGTGTGTGTGTGTGTGTGTGTGTGTAAAGGCCGTCTCCGTGCAATCTGTAGTCTAACGTTTGATGATCGAGTGTCGAATGCCGACCTCTTTAAATGCAAGATTGGTACCATCGAGGCCTTCATAATGCAATCGCAAATACGCTGAGCTGGTCATGTGGCAATGATGAGTGATGGTCGCATACCAAAAGTTCTTTTTTACAGTGAACTCTATGCTGGTCATAGAAATGTTGGTAGTCCAGATAAACTGAAAAGCAAACTTTCTTTCGTCAACATTCCATTCAAGAACTTTGAAGAGGTAGCTATGAAGAGATCGGAGTATCGTTTGAGCTGCCATTCAGGAATAATGCACCATGAAGAAGTAAACATCATTCGACTGCGTGAAACACGAAAGAGAAATAATACAGCTAACAGCGTTCCTGTTGCACTTTGATACAATACATTCGCCTGTACTGTTTGTGGTCTTTTGTGCAATTCTCGAGCCATTCTCACAAGTCGTGTCTGTCATACACAGCAGATAATTAGTTCGTGGTCGTCGAAATCTCATACGTCGAACTCGAAGGAAGAGACCATTTTTATTTTTTTATAAACTTAATGTATAGTTTTTCATGTAGCACAAAGGACATGGGTCATTTAATGACCTACATATTCTAGGTTTTCTTATTAATTTCCATTTTACTGGAGGTGTTTTATTGGATTCTTTTAAGTGCCAGAAATATCTCGATAGGGACATGGATTCCAGAAACGTTTCAACCAACATCAAAGTTCTTTTCGGATAAATAATACCGAAATCAGTCAGATATAAATTTGGCCTAACCTCTCTGGATTATATCCTCCCAGGGATGACCCACACGAAATACATGCATATATATATATATATATATAATTGCTAATGGGTACGGAATGCATAGGTCATATTTTCACTCATTTTTAAACCCGTTAATACACTTACACTACTTCCTAGTTTTTATTTGCTCTTTTTTGTTGTTATTTTTTAATTTTTCTTATCTTCTTTCTTTCTTTTTTTCCCTCGTGTTTGGCCAGTTTTATTTCAATAATTTATCATACATTGACTGGTTTGGAAAATCCTTGTAAATTTTGTTTCAGTTTACATAGTGAAAATGATCATTGACCTGATATAAACTTAATACCTATTGTATAATATATATATATATATATATATATATATATATATGTGTGTGTGTTTGTGTGGGTGTGTGTGTTGAAAATTTGGGTAAAGGATTCTGACAGAATTATACTGTTATATGCCGTACGTATGAAGACTAATATGTATATTGCAATCCTCATAGATACGTTAGACACTATGGCAAGTGGGGGTAACATGCTAAGTAGTTCACCACTAACAGTGGCTACCTACCTTACGTCGCTGGCAAGTATTGTATTTTGTTGAAGTTATAAAGATTACAATATCATTTCCATCTTCCGTTTTGGTTATTCCTCATTCAGTAACCCTTTCTAGGTTACGATATATACATTAAATGAGAATTGGAAAAAAACGTCAAATAAAGTATAATGTTTCGAAAAAGTAACTTGTTCGTCTTCGATCTGACGAAGCCCGAAATGGGCAAAATCCATTATCGGGTATATATATATATATATATATATATATATATATATATATATATATATATATATATCAAAGATGCGGTCTCATTGATGGAAAAATATTGTATAATAGTTGATCTTTTAGTTAAGACTAAAATCTGAGAAGAAACAGGAATCAATTCGAGAAGCTAATAAATTTAAAAAATAAAAGATAATTTTCACATTTAAACTTTGAACATAGTAATCCAAAATATTATGTACTGTTCTCTCTGTCTCTACACACACACAAATATATATATATATATATATATAAAATTAAACATGAAGAGGCAGATAAATCTACCAAGGTTTCACCTACGCGGATATTCAGGCAATACGACGGTCCGCGTAAGTGAAACCTTGGTAGGTTTATCTGGCTCTTCAGGTTTAATTAGGTTTGCTCTACTTAACGTATTGAGCACTTGACTTACTCGTATCTGTTTTTTTTTCTTTGCACTCTGGACTTGGATGTTAGACCATTGTCATCGGCTAACGTACATGTTCGCTGTTCTTTATTTTTTGTACCTTGAGTATTGATCTGTTTATTTACATATCAAAGTGCCTAAGTTTTTCCGGACGAGTAGAATTTCTTATATTTATAAGATTATGACTATCATATATGTGAATATAAGATACCGCACATTAAGTGTTGGTTTTAATAAAATATCACTGAATTGAACAGCTTTATTCAGTATATATTTAATAAATATAGATATTCCTCGCCGATAGCGCGACTCATATATCGCTAGTTTCATGTACAATGCATTCTTCAGGTACTGAGTAGACTGATCGTTACATAATTTAAATTTCAAATATATATATATATATATATATATATATATATATATATATATATATATAAACACATCGAAGGGATAACCACCCTTCAGGAAGCACTTACTAAAAGACGAAAACCAGACCCCCACAGAAGTTATCATAACACTCATGGAGCATGTCCTTACATTGAACACTTTCAACTTTAATGGAGCACACTACCTTCAAATAAGAGGTTGTGCCATGGGCACCATTGCAGCTCCATCA
>OZ010593.1:14123076-14143076 GCA_963932145.1 Acanthosepion lycidas | reverse complement strand
GTTAATCCTTTCCTCAAGACATAACAGAAAACTCCTACCAATCAAATGTTGCCGAGAGACATCAAGCACAGTTTTCCCATGAGCATACTTAAATATACAAGGTAATGTCAAAGATAAATGCTTATTTCAGGAGAGTTCTTTCTTATTTTCCTATTTTCAAATCTCATAACTACTTTTTCCTTACTAAAACTGAAAGTGCGTTCCAGAGTTTCAATTATTCTATAAGTGCGCCATGAAGTAAAAAAAGAAAAAAAAAAGAAAAAGATGTTTCAGAAACACTGGCGTAGATATTCAGGCGTAAACTTGACTATTAATCACATACAGACTCGGCATAAACCCGATCAATAGTAAAACCCCAACCATAAACCCAACGAACATTTGCGTGTAGACTGAAACATAAACCAGACCAATTTTTTTCATGCAGTTTCAAGAATAATGCTATTCTGTCGTTGCGTATATACTGAAGAATAAACCATAGCAATGGCCGCTTAGAGACTCAAGCATAAACCCAACCAATTATTTTTGTATTAGTTCAGGACTTAAAAAAACGATATGTATGTAATCATTCAAAAACCTGATTTATATTTGTATATAGAAACAGATATACACCAAATAAATTATTGCTTATACTTTTTAAAAAATCCGACCAGTATTTGCGTATATATTAAAGTATAAATACAATCTATTATCTTATATATAAAGTACAGTGTGTGCGTGTGTGTATGCCTCTCTGTGTGTGTGTGTGTGTGTGTGTGTGTGTGTGTGTGTGTGTGTGTGTGTTTTGTGCTCCCACTGGTCCGATTTCAATGATTAATAGATCATTCAAAAGCCCTAGAAAAGTTAGGCGTAGAGAACGATTTCATTGAGCTCAGGTTCAGGGTTGCCAGATTATACGAGGTTAAAAATATATATTAATATATTATACTAGCAATTATCTTTGCTTTCATGGTTCAAGAGGTGAAATTATTATTTTTATATTATGTCCAAAATTGCAGTGCACATTTTATTATAAATTAGCTTAAAAGCTGCAATATCGGCCGGCATTTAAGCGAGCTCCAGTGGAGGATTCTTGCCTTGGCTATCAATCACAATAGCTAGGGAGGAGTAGATGCGATAAGCATCAATAAACTACAAAAGAACTCGTAATTGATCACTGCATTTAAGTATTGAATTAATGATTAAGCTTAACTTTTAAAAGTTCAACGATAATTATTCTGTTGCCACTTAATTTAAAGAGTTTGATGTACGTAGATCTTTATTTTCCGCACAAAGACGTATTTTTATTTCATGGGTGACAGAATAAGGGGACAATTTATAAGATAAAATGAATATATTGTAAAGATGGGAAAAAAATTAAATTATTTATAAATTCCATATTTGAAGAGTTAGAGAAAAATACTACCTTATTAAGTAACACCTGTGTTATGTAATCTATATGAGTAAATGTACTATTGGAATACAATTACCCAACGAATTCTCGCGGGGGTGGGGAAGAGCCAACGCTACTTTACAGTAAATGATCTTCTAAGCCCGGTTTAGATGTTGCACAGGGCCGATAGTAGGGGGCACCCATTGAGGATCGAACTCACTACTCAGTCGTAATTGATCTAGCAAGACAAGCTTTCTAACCATAACACCACGTCGAGTTGCCCCAAATGATTTTCTAAGCGTAGCTTAGATGTGGCACAAGGACGAAATTATGAGGCACCTAGTGAGAATCGAACTCACTACTCAGTAGTAACTGTTTTAGCGAGACAAACTTGCTAACCATTACCCCACGCCGAGGTGCCCAACGCTATTTTACAGTAACGCATATGCTAAGAGATCAATTTATTCATTATATATCATCTACTTCTAGGCGGTATAACTCTACAGATGTAACTAATTTGCAAATCGATTTAAAAATATATATATTCCGTTAATTAACTGTCATTCCTTAGTGTTATTTTATTCAATGATTTTTTTTATTTTCAAATGAAAAATAATTCTGTTTAGAAATATTGTTTTATATAGTGCAGAAAAGTGTTTGAAATTTGCATTTTACTTGGTTTTAAACAAGTTGGCATCTATTTGTAAAGCTTTCCTTAACTATAACAATTATGAACTTTTGTTTCAGATATTTTAAGCAGTGAATATATCTGCTAGTTTTCTGTATTAAATAACCTTAACAAGTTGTTAAATTATCGAACTTAACCGTAATATGAATTTAAAAACATGAGGTGTGTAGAATGTCTTCCCATGAAATTATTTTAAACGACTCAAGAACCGTTTTACTGATCAAATCAAGTTGAATAGTGATTTTAAGCGAAAATATCACGTCGGATTGAAAAACGATTTCCTCTGCCGAGGTAACCGCAGTTTAGAATTCTGCACTGTATGTACAAATGATTGATTGATTTGTTTTTTACGTCTTATCAACACTTTTGCATGTTATTTAAAGCCAGAAGATATATTTAGATGATATGAATCTTTTGGAGATAATACTGATTTAGTGATACAAGTCTTACTAATTAACCCATAGATGGGGAAGAAGAGGTGGATTCTTAAATTTCCTCAGGATATTTTCACGTAAGTGAATATAGCGAACACAACTGGAATTGGAACTCTGCTCTACGATTTCCAATTCCCAGCCATTACACTCTTATTACGCAGATGAAAGATTACAGAAACTGGCAATCCCAAGCGGTCACGATCTAGGTACTGACCAGGATCGATGTTGCTTAAATTCGGTGATCGAACAAGAATGGATGTTCGAAAGTGAAATGGTCGTAAACCATTACACATGATTTTGTTCTCTGTAATTATATTTCTGTTAATATCAATCTAGTTTCAAATTATAGGTGGGCTTCCCCAATGTCTGATCTGTTAAAAACTTTGAAATCTTATCGAGTGTTGCATATTGACAGTGAAACATGTGTTGCTACCAAAGATCTCAAATCAAGTTAATAAATGTACGTCGTTAGTTTTGTTTTAGATTAGTTTCTTTTGATTTTAATTATACAAAAGTGCCGGGATTAAGTTCATTCTCAACCTAATCCCCAGAGTAATTAGAGCCGCTTTTAACTACAATATGAAAAATTAATTTTCATCCTTTTAGAATTAATCCATTGATTACAAGTTTATTTTGAAAAGCTTTATTTGCTTCTGCCCAAGAAAATAGGTTTCGATGATTGTCGAATTATTAATAGAGTTTAAGCGATATTTAAACTGGGCGACAGAAGAATAAAGAAATAGAAACAACGACAATAGAATATGCAGCTCTATCTTTTGCATAAATCACGCCAGTTACTCAGTGAGTTGAGATGTGCAGGAATCGTTGTTTTGATATATATATATATATATATATAACAAAATTTTGGTATACACACACACACACATATATATATATATATATAATTATTTATTTAAAAATATGATTCCAACAATAACAAAAATACTAAAGAACTTTGGATTATTTAAAAGAGTTCTTTCTTATTTTCTATATATTTTTACATACACATACACACACATATATATATATATATTTCAATTAAAAGGCGCAATTATAATTTATAAATTCATGAATCATTCATACAAAAAACAAATATAGAGTTTAATGATTTATATGGCGAGAATACATCGTCGCAAACAATATAAATAAGATACATCAACCCCGAACTTGTATATGAATGATATGATTCCAGTTGCATAAGGTCTTTTTAATTTTTTACAAGATTTCGTCTGTTTCTACAGACATCATCAGGTATGGAAGTAGATTTTCTTCTTGTTTTTACTTCTCAGTAATAAGAGGACAACGAAAATAGAGATGTAATCCGAAAAAATGCTATGAGAAATGTGTTATTGTTTTTGAACGTGCGGTTGCAATGCTGAATTTGAATTTAAATTTTAAGGTTGTTCGTTTTTGTACAAATATAGCAATAAGAGAATTCTTTTTTACTGGTAGATTTTCCGTAAATATGGCATGAACTATATTGTTCAATAATTACAGTAATGCCACACTTATTATCCGAGAGTTGCACGATGGATCAGTTATTTTAATTTCAATTAAAAGGTGCAATTATAATTTATAAATTCATACAAAAAACAAATATAGAGGTTAATGATTAAATGGCGAGAATACATCGTCGCAAACAATATAAATAAGATACATCAACCCCAAACCTGTATATGAATGATATGATCCCCGTTTATAAATTCCAGCTGCATAAGGTATTTTTTTATTTATTAAAAGCTTTCGTCTGTTCCTACAGCCATCAAAAAATAGAGATGTAATCCGAAAAAATGCTATGAGAAATGTGTTATTGTTTTGGAACGTGCGGTCGCAACGCTGAGTTTGAATTTAAATTGTAAGGTTAGCTGGAGAGAAGAGGAATCATACAGTTCCCAGGTATTAGAACGTAAGTGAATGTAATGGATTTGACTGGAATTCGAACTAGGCTCTCAGATTCCTCAATCCGAGCCGCTATGCACTACTTCATATATATATATATATGTGTGTGTGTGTGTGTGAGAGAGAGAGAGAGAGAATCCTCACAACGGCTGACATGCAAAATCAATGAACAAACTTGCTAAAACAATGTAATAAAAGCATAGATCAGTTGCGGTTTCTCGAATAAATCGCTTCCTATTCGTTGTCACTGTACAATTGATTTTTCAATCAGTTTTTTACCATCAATACATTTCTGGAAAAAAATATTCTTAGAAATAGATTTTTGAAGAAAAAAATTACCCTCAATACATTTCTGGAAAAAAATATTCCCAGAAATAAATTTTTTAAGAAAAACATTACGATCAATACGTTTCTGGAAAAAAAATATTCCCAGGAATAGATTTTTGAAGAAAAAGATTACCATCAATACATTTCAAAATATTCCCAGGAATAGATTTTTGAAGAAAAACATTACCATCAATACATTTCTGGAAAAAAATATTACTAGAAATAGATATTTGAAGAAAAACATTACCATCAATACATTTCTGGAAAAAAATATTCCCAGAAATAGATTTTTTAAGAAAAACATTACCATCAATACATTTCTGGAAAAAAAATAATCCCAGAAATAGATTTTTTTAAGAAAAACATTACCATCAACACATTTCTGGAAAAAAAATATTACCAGCAATAAAAATTTTGTCGGCATTGATATTGCGGTTGATGTCTTAAAACAAACCAAACCAACCATCTTATATCACCTACCAAAAGTACTTTTTTTTTGTTTCTTTTAACTATTTTTTTTTTTAATGCAGATCAACTACGGCTGTGTTCTGCAGCTTTTCTACTTCGAAGTTTTTATTATTATTATTTTACTTGTTATATTTATGTTGGACATTTTTCTTTAACATCTTATACTCTGCGACATTCCCTGCCGTTACGTGACGTTATCTTCTATTAAATTGAGAATTACTCTCATTGTCTCGTTCTCTTTCTCTTCTTTTTCTCGTCTTATGAAATATTTGGTTGTTGATGTCACTAATGTTGCCCTTAAGGTATTCGGCTTCGCGTTCATGTCTGTTTTTAAAGTTTTATATTTGTTTTTGATATAGGATGGATATATTTGCTTGAAAATGGAGACGCTGTGAATGTTGTCTTATTGCAGCCTAGGCATTGCTATGGGCTTCTTTAATTTTGTAAATTCAGCCAGTGTTTGTAAATAGCTGGGAGGTTATGGAACCTTTCGAAGGCAAAACTGCATTTCCAAATCGTCTGTTGATGATTTACGTTGTCTAGTAATTCAATATCTCCTACCGGTCATTACCCTGTCCACAATCTCCTCGGGTGCTCACCATCCCAGCAATTGTTTATTATTTGTCATTTGCCGTGTTGGTTTGGTTTGGTTTGGTTTACGGCATATCAACCTCAATGAGTTATTTAATAGCGACAATATTTTTATTGCTGGTAATAGTTTTTTTTTTTGGTCAAAAATCTATTTCTGGTAATTTTTTCCTTTAAAGTGTATTGATGGTAATTTTTTTTTCCAAAATGTATTGCTTGTAATATTTATTTTTAAAAACATACTGTTGGTAATAATTTTATTTTCAAAGCAGCATAAACCGAACATGTGAGAAATGAGTAAGTTTTTAAAAGAACTTCTAAGAAACTACCAGTAAATATCAGAAAGTAACAGGTCAAACATTTCAGAAGCATAATGAGGACAGAAGGCATAGTAAATATAAGTCCTACAGCAACATGAAAGCAAGAGAAAGAAACAGAATATCACAGTGTACGAAGCTGGGTTAATGATATATTAAGTCGCATAAAAAAGAGATAAAAAGCCCGCCAGAAACAAATCAATGTATTAATTTCGTAAGAATGATAGGAAAACGTGCTTATCACGCATATCACCTCCAATGAACAGTGTCAAGATTAAAGATGTGACTTGAAGTTAAATAGATCTAGTTTGCATGCCTCAACCTTCCCATCTGTGGAATTCCTTTCCTTTTACTTGCTTCCCTGATAGCTATAATCTCCAAATATTCAAATCCAATGTCAAATGTCAATGCCTTGATCTATTCCCTATCCTTCTCTATGCCCTTTTCCCTATCACCCCTCTTTACTCTTGCTCCCACTCTCTGTAAACCGATCCGTGCTAGTGGCACACCTGCCTTGCTTGGGGTGAATGTTTAAGTAAATGAGAAAAAAAAGTATTTTGAGCACATAACGGAGTGGGGAAAGTTTAAGGAAAATAGGAACTAAAACGTCACTTACATTCACAGTGAGAAACGTACTGATGGATTTTTTAGGTCATATAAAGAAAAAAGCAATGATGGAAAATTTAACACTCACAGGAGATTGAAGACGAAAGAAACAGAAAGGAAAAATGGTGAGTTGGCTATTTAATATTGCGTGAATGCATGGCAGTATAATTATAAAAAAAAATATGGCATCAAGTTAATAGTAGCTTAGAACAAAAAAAAGAAAGGAAGCTTTGAAGATCCGTAACCATTTTTGCCCTGAAGACAGACCACATATATATAAAAAAAAAAAGGTCCATTCAATACATTATTCAATTTCTCTCTTTATTCAATTGCATCTCAATATGGCCGCACTGTTCTAGAAGTCATTTCGTCTAGAAGTCATTTCGTCGTTTATAAATTGTAATTTTTCATACATGATTTAACTTCTATAATGAATGTCAGATAGCTACAGCTCATTTTTATGCGCTTTAAGGCCTCTTTATCTCTTCGAAACAACAAATATATATAAAAAAAAAACGATATTAATGCATTGTGAAAAATGACTATAGAAATATACCGCAAATGATATTTAAGTAGTAAACATATATATAAAAAAAAAAGATCTGCGGATCGTGAAATTGCTACTAACTCAAATCAAATTAGACATAAAACAGCAATATAAACTCGATAACTTTTGTATTAATTTTGATCAGATTTGTGTTCTGAGTTTTAATATTATTCCAACAATATCAATTCCTATTCGATTGGATTTTCTAACAGTAAAAAAAATATTTACACTGTTTTGTGGTGAGGATGAGACGAATGTCGCCTCTATATTCTAAATAGGCGTCTTCAGGTCGGAATGAAAAACAAACCTGTGCATAAGGAAACATAATTGAATACGAAACGACAAAATTATGAAAACAGTTGCCGAAAATCTTCAGCTGCTATTAAATGAACGAATATAAAATTCACTTCTGTCGGGTTCAAATCCGTTTTATTTTCCTTTCGTTCTGGTCGCCATGTACAAAACGATGTACTGATAAGACAGTTAAAACATGTTTCTGGCCATTATATTTTAATAAAAGCCTTCAAAGACAAAATTCTAAATTGAAACTGTCTATATTTCTGAGATGAGGTATTATGTAGACTATTTACATAATTCTCAATATTGTCCTCATTTGTGTGGTCATATTTATTACAACGTTTCGGCCGTTGTACGCTCCGGCCTTCTTCAGTTGATTGGAATGTCGAACTGTACCCTTGATTTCGCTCACTGGGGTAGACTGCTCTAGTTCCACGTGCCATGTCTAATGGATGTCAGTTATCAGTTATCTCCTGTTAATTTCCCTCTGAAAGTTCTTCACTGCCTTAACCCGGTATTGAACTCACACTCTTTGGGTCCTGTCACTGGATTTAAGAAACGCTTATATCCACTGTGCCATGTGTCCAACCACCTGAAGAAAGCCGGACAGTACAAAGGCCGAAACGTTATAATGAATATGGAGACAAAGATGAGGACAATAGTCTGAATAATGTAAATAGTGATGCTAAGTCTTGTGAACTCCTAAGTCTTTCGTGTTACTACTCAATGTTCATGCCGTTCCTACTCTTCCTAATCGGAGTCATTAGCCTGGTTATTCCAGATATGTCAATTAGCTAATCTACATATAACTACAAACAGAAGATTAAACTAACGAGGAACCATATTTTCTAGAATATTGTAGAGTATGATTCTCTAATCGCTTCAATCTTGAATCCTTCAAATTTACAAACAACTCGTTATCTATCCTACATATACTCATATCATGCTCATCTTACTGTCACCTTATACGTCCTTACAGAAACATCATTAGGTAACTCTCTATCTTGAGTGGCTATTATGCCTTGTATTGCGTGAACAATGGTAAAAAGCAGCCCTATAAGCCATGCAATTATATTAACTCTTTTAAGCGGTGAATTTTTTAAACGCTGAGCTAGCCGTGAATGGAAAATATCTGGTCATAGCGCGAAGGACGGGAAAGTTAGGGGAGTGGTTTGGACCACGTGGGCGTGGAATTCAGACAATAATGGATTGCCTTTCGTCAAGTTTCAGATATAAGACGAAAAACTAACGAACACGCTTTAACAACGCCAAGAATTAAAATGGTAAATATAGCTCCGGTACCCAGATTCTTTAGTGAGACAAGTCGACACAAGGCGATGGGATTTAGACAATTTTGATCATGCGCTCTCTCGATATTCATATTCTCTCCCTCTCTCTCTTCATCATAGGAACAAGGCTACGAGCAGTGTCCCCATATATATATATATATATATATATTATAATTATTTTTTTAAAAATATGATTCCTTCGCTACATAAGCGTTCTCATGTTTCAAAAACAAGAACTAAAAACCTCAATATTATTATTGAAATTAAATTGAATTAAAGTATCAATCCCTGTTTCATCCTCAAACAAAAAATTTAGGAACAGGTCTTGATACTTTAATTCAATTTAATTACAATAACTATATTGAGAATTTTTGGCTCATTATTTTTGAAACATGATAACTCTTCTGTAGCGAAGGAATCATCTTTTTTAAAAAATAATTATTATATATATATATATATATATATATATATATATATATATATATGGGGACACTGCTCGTAGCCTTGTTCCTAGGATGAGGACTCTTCTATAGTGAAGGAATCATATTTTTTTTAAAAAAAATATAATTTAAGCTCTACTTCTGTATGGAGCACTGTGTTTTTTTTTGTTTTTTTTAAATAAAAACAAAAATACTAAAGAACCCCGGGTTATTTACCTAACCGGTTCTTTCCTATTTTTATATATATTTACACACATTTAAATCAGAACTGAGATACGATTTCTTTCTTTTCGGTTATTTTAAGTCGAATGCTAGACAGATATATAGATAATAGTGGCCATTAAGCTGTTTATAATCATCTTGAGAGTAATATGGCCTCAAATACACCTTCGTTCTTCTTCTATTCATATTGGAACAGGCGATAAAATCGGCCTAATTATAATTTTAAAAACGATTGGGGTTACTGAGTGGGAAAGAATACCAGAAAAAAACATTAAGGAGCGAGAATAATAAAAGAACAAAAATTAAGAAGACAGCAGAGGACCCTCCCTTCCTCCCAATAGAATGTCTGATGTCCAACTCCAAGAGAGCGCCTCTCTCTGCCTGCTTGGACTCACACCGTCCGCTGACCTGAGATGGAACAAATACATTGAATCAATAACTTCATTCACCGCAAGGAAAGCTGGTTCTATTTGTCGCGCCAGAAATGTTTTCTCGTCTGAGTCCATCATTCAAATCTATAAATCAACCATTCTCCCATGCATGGATTACTGCTGTCATATATGGCCTGGAGCCCCCACTGTTCGTCTCAAGGTCCACGAAAAAATCCAGAGATGCATATGCAGTGTGATAGGTCCTGGTTTTGTATCTCGTCCACAGTCACTTTCTCGAAGACGTGCCATCACTTCCCTCTGTCTTTTCTACAAATATTTTCACGGTAACTGCTCCGACGAGCTGCTTTCGCTGGTTCCCAAAATGCATAAACTTATGCGTGCTACTAGGTTCGCATCCCAATCCCACCTTTTCACTGTCGAAACTGTTAAATATATATTCCGTGTGTGGAATTCCCTTTTACTTGCTTCCTTAATAGCTGTAATCTTCAATTAACCAAATGCAATGTCAATCGATATCTTCAGATGTCTTGATCTAATTTCCCGTCCTTCTCTTCATCCTTTTCTCTATCATTCTCTTTACTCTTGATCCCACACTCTGTAACCACTTGCGTGCTAGTGGCACCCCCGTCTTGCTTGGGGTAAAATGCTTTATAAAAATGAAGATAACAATTGCGATTGAATTTAATTTTCCAAGATCAAACTTGTCTGGATTTCCACAAGCGAGAAATGCGAGAGAAGAAAGTGTTAGCATAGAACTTGCGGTTACAGCTAGCGAATTCAACTGTAAAATGATGAAGCCTTGCAGCCAAACTAGTAGTGCGTTTAAATTAATAAAGTCTAGGTACCATAGAGGTGAGTTCATCAGAACAATTACCATGTAAGTATTTATAGAAAATGTACTGTGAGGACTACATTACGGTGATAGGAAAATGACTGAAGCCGTGATGCTAGGTCAGGGCCAATCATTTTACAGATTCTTCAATGGATTCTATCTACGATTTCTAGACATATAGCAGGTACACCAGACTATATATTACAGCAATATTCAAAGCATGGTCGAATGGTAAATATGCAGGAGAGGCTCGGTAGAAAATTGTCTATCACGACACAGAGAACTAATTTTTTCTAGCACTAGACCTAGCAATTAGTTGTAATTTTTATGCTCCGTCCTCTTCGGGGTGTAGGCTGATTATAGCTTTCCACAATCTTTATGTGATTTTTCTCTCTCTAAAAAACCTTTCATATTTTCCCAGCATCGTTTGTCCATGGTCCGCCAATCATTCACATAATCTTGTTGAGGCGGTTGCGGGTCGCTTTCTTTTGCTTCTTATTTATTTAATGTGAAGTGAGTGCTACACTTTTTGCCATTTCTTTCAACATTAAATATAAATAAGTATTAAGGAATACAATAAAAAAAATAGTATACTTTTCTGGGATATAAAGAAATAATTTTGGAAAAGTTAACATTAATAGGACATAGTTACTATTCCAAAATTATTTCTTAGGAAAAACAGAAGAAATCAGTGTGTAATTTAATTTAACTGTTAGTGTGGATAGATTGTAGGACACGGGAAAAGAGCTGTGGTAAAGTGTCAAAACACGATGAGATTAAAAAAAGACAGAACACAGTGTGTAGACAAAGGGACCCAGCACATTATAAAAAAAACAAAACAAAAAAACCCCGTAAAATTTGAAGAATAGCTAAAATAAAATCACTTCTTCAGTTGATGTCATGCAGGGTAAAATACTTACTTCGTCATGGCATTTCTATGTCTATACTTGACTTTGTCGAGCTCTTCTAATATGCAGAAAGCCTTTACTTGGATCAAGAGTACGTAATTATTAGTCGTATATATTTGAGTTTGCAATCGCTTACTTTTTTGAGGTCAGGTAAGTTTTATATTTTTCAGTGCGCCCACGTCGCTACTGAGTGTGACACAAGGTCAGTATATGGTGGGTTTAATGAAAATACCGTGGAAAATTGCTGAAGCCCACTCGACACATCCACTTTAGAGGATGCCTCAGGCGCTTGGTGATAGACCCAGTCCCCTCCTGATGGAGAGGTACTGTCTGGGGGGGTATGGCCTCTGGAGCTTTTCATTGATTGAATTAAACTTTGATACTAGCTAAGTATTATGTTTAAGACTCTACGCATTTACTTGGTTTGATGTTAAGCAGATATTAGTCATTTATATTTGAGTTACAATTAAATATAGGCCGTTTATATTTGTGTCGATAAGCATTTATTTTCTGTGGAGATAGATAGTGTTTGTTATTATTTGAGTTTACAAACATTTACTTTAATGTACAAACAGGTCATCGAAGTACAAACCTGAAGCGAACTAAAATACATGATCATAACAACAGTCAAAATACTAAGATTAAAAAGAAATGCTGTCACATGGTATTCCACGAAAACCACATTATATTACTCGTAGGAAACCTCTGTTTTGCATGAACTACAACATAATTACATTTTTAAATACTCCTAAAGGTTGTGGGTGATCATGTCTCTTCATAGATTTATTTTAATTTTATTATCTGTGGATTTCAATGTTTTATATGAAAACTAATGAAATGGTATATCGTTGAATTCTCTTAATTTCCAATCTTTCTTTCTCCTAGACTAGATATCAACCAAGGCTATATACCTTTGTCTATCCAGTTATTTAATCCATAGATGTGGTGAGAAGCGAGTAATTAATACTTTTTTCCACAAATGTTATTGTGAAAATGAACGCAACAGAATATCCCGTAATTTGGACTCAGATCAGCGATTCCAACTTTCGCGACAGTAACTATTATGCTACTGAGACAACCAGAAAAAAAGCTATAATGGACACAACAATAACGTTCTGATATGTTAGCGAGAAAAAAAGGAATAATAATCTGGCTTAGACACGAATCGCAATTGGAATTCAGAACTTCGTAACACGAACGGGAAAATACGGAATAATAAAGTCAATGTAGAACCTCTACGGGAGAAACGAGCATACAATTTTTAAGAATAAAACCTTTTGGATTTGAGGATAAAAAAAATACTCGCAGACCCCTATCGACTTCAAGAAGCTTGTGGCAATAGAATCCACCCCCTCCAAAAATATTGAATTAAATCTTATTAAATTTTATTCGGACGGCTTACATGAGAATAGACAAAGATAATCCAGAGTAAAGAGAATTTAAAATGGATGTTTATAGAAACGAAAGGCTTTACAACACGCGCAGGAACATGTGGTTAAGTACAGGTAACATTAAAAAACTTTAAAGTCAATGTAGATCCCCTATGGGAGAAATGGGCATAGAATTTTTAAGAATAAATCCTTTTCGAATTGAGGATAAAAAAAAATACTCGTAGACCCTTATCAACTTCGAAAAGCCCGTGACAAAAGAACCCCCCTCCAATTTAAAATGGATGTTTATAGAAACGAAAGGCTTTACAATAAGCGCGGTTAAAAATTGATAATATTATAAAGCTGCGGAAATGTTAGAATTAACGCCACAAAAGTATTAGGTTGGTGCAAAA
The DNA here is from genome assembly GCA_963932145.1 of Acanthosepion lycidas. Classification (NCBI taxonomy): domain Eukaryota; kingdom Metazoa; phylum Mollusca; class Cephalopoda; order Sepiida; family Sepiidae; genus Acanthosepion; species Acanthosepion lycidas. The sequence continues at coordinate 14,129,670 of OZ010593.1, read as the reverse complement.
ATAATATCCTTTCTTGATGTATTTTTTAACCTCTAAAAACGATATTATTTTTGCACCAACCTAATAAGATTTAGAAATTAAATCGTTAACCACGAAGAGATTGCTGAATTTTGTGCTGACAGATAATAAATGTTTGCGAAATTTAATGCTTAGAAAGTTATTTGGAGACAAGAGTATCCAATATAAACTGCGAATGATTAATTGAACAGTTTGAGCTAATGAGTGCAACAACAAATATGATGAAAGGAAACGCAAGCGGTTTTACAGAGAGTTGCATGAATAGACAAAGTTGAAGACAACGATTATCACCGACATCTTAAAATGAGAAATATTTATTGTGCATTGTAAACCAAAAGATATAAACTGATATTGTAACATATTAACTCTGTGAGATTTGAAATGCATCTTACGCAAAAACCAACTCATAATTCTATACTGAGGAACAAAAATGATAATGAAAAAAACGCCTAGCAGAATTTCTAATGAAAACCAAACGAGAATTTACACTATTTACATCGTTCAAACTGTTGTCCTCATCTTTATTGCCATATTCACAACGTTTCGGCCGTTGTCTGTTCCAAGCTTCTCCAGGTGATCCACGTTGAAATTTAGAACCGAAACATTTATCTATTTTGAGGTGAGGAGAATTGTGCTAATTCGACGCGCCGAGCGTTTTTAGATGTCTCGGTCTCAGTTAATTTCCTCAAGTAACTCGACTCTCCAAGATTTTGTTCTCTCTGCCGTGGCCAAGTATTGACCTCACAGCTCTTTGGGAAGTCACATTTTTGATTACTCACACAAAGCTTTTATCCACTGGCAAAAGTGTCCAATCTACCCCCGTGGACTAAAAGGGTTCGATTCGAAATTCCAACGTATTAAGCCGGTGTTTCAACGTCATCTTGCAATAAGTCATCCATTAATACGGGTAAGTGTACAATTTCATTTGAGACTTTTTCTGAAAATTAAACGATTCTGAAGGTCGGAGCGTACAATTACCGAAAGCTTGTGGATGTTGCAATAATGATGAAAACAACAGTCGAAACTATGTAAATAGTTACAATACCTCATCACAGAAATATAGACAAGTAAAGAATGCTTGGAAAATTTAACGCCCGTAAGACAATTTGAATGAAATTTTATTACAGGAAAAAAACGAGTAACCTAAATAAAATATTTTGGGAAAGCTGTCATAGAACAAAAACCACAATAGAAATTATATGATTTGTCAATGTAGAATCTCTTTGGGAGAAACGGGCATAGACTTTTTAAGAATAAATCCTTTTGGAATTGAGGATAAAAAAAAGTACTGTGAGACAGCTATCAACTTCAAAAAGCCTGTGACAATAGGACCTCGCCTCTGAAAATATTGAATTAAATCTTGTTACATTTTATTCGGACGGCTCAGATGGAAATAGACAAAAATAATACAGAGTAAATGGATTTTTATAGAAACGAAACACTTTACAACAAGCTCGGGAACTTACGGTTAAGGATAGTTAACATTATAAAGGTGTGGAAATGTTAGAATTAACGTCACAAAACTAATTTTTAGAAATTAAATCTTTAACCACAAAGAGATATCTGAATTTTGTGTTGACAGATAATAACTGTTCGTGAAATTTAATGCTTAGAAAGTTATTTGAAGACAAGCTTAGATGGCAGAAACCTGAAGAAAAAGATGAACCTCCGTGTCTTGAAACGGAAAAGTAAAAGAAAGAGAGAAACAGGCAACAAATGGTATATTTACCTGGTATTATCAGTGGAAAAATATTTTAACATAGTGCTGCTTATCGAAGTCCCATTGCAAGCTTGTTTTTCCAGACATATTCGATATTCCAATAACTTCAATTCACATCGGTGACAGGATTGTAATAGCCATTCCGTCATAAGGAATTGTTTGGTATTCATTGATCGTGCAGTCAGTGCTAACCGTGTTACGAAAAAAAAAAAGTTGCTTTACTTCTAAATAAAAAAAAAAGTATGACTGTCTGAATTTCTACGATGACTAGTTATCATTATTTACATAATATACTGTCAGGCAAATATACCCATCATTTCAGCACAACGTTTCGGCCGTTGTGAACTCTCGTCTTCTTCAGGTATCTTTCGATCCGGGTAATCTTCAGAAAAAGTCACAAAGGAATCTGTACACTTAACCGTATTAATAAATGACTTATGGCAACATCACGTTGAAACACCGGCTCCAGTAAAATCGCTCAAGTTAAGCAACTTCGAACTTGGTTTGTACCTAAATAGGTGGCCCTTGGGAATACAAGGTACTGTAAAATTAGATGTGCGGGTAGGGTAATGGATAAAGCCTCGGAATTGTTAATCGGCGAGCCGAGTTCTAATTCCCGCTGGGTTTGTCATATTCACTTACGTTCAAATACCATTGGGAATAGTAGAAATACACCTCTTCTCCCACCCGCCAGATTGTAAACAATTTTATATTTACACCATTCAAAAAATTAACACAACTAAAATTAATGCAATGCAATATTTATCATTTACGAATTTATAAAGAAATAAATATGAAAACAATATTTAATCCTGAATTTATTAATATTAACTAAATAATTTAAATATACAAATCAACTATAAAGACATTCTTATTATTTACTATTTCATAAAGTTCGAATCAACTGGCAGTTAGCCGATATTTCAATTGGGTTATGGTCAAGATTCCGACTAAGCCACCGGAAGAGTTGCAATTTACCTACATCGCTCTCCCTCTCAAGATAACGTTTATTCTTTAAGGCAATATGATCGTTAGGAACGTTATCATTACTTATTCATATTGTCTGTGTGTGAATGTGTGTGTATGTGTAAACATACTCATTGACAATACAAATAGCCTCATCCTCATATAAAAAGACTTAAAAAATCAAAGCATTATCAATAAAAAGAAACACCCGACAATCAATAATGTCAGCTGCGAACACGGTCACGTTATGCTAACTGTGCTTTTAAAATAGAAGATTGTTAGAACTCTAGATCCATATATAAAACAATCCATGCATTCAGTTAAAATTAAAAATAAAATCGTCCTTGATGACAGCTGAAATTATAGCGGAAAACACTAAAGCATTCAAAACAGAAAATTATAAGAACACAAAAAATTAAATTAAATATCTTATATATATATATATATATATATATATATATATATATATCCTTGTGCAGGTATGCAGAAAATAGAAAAGAACACGTTGGGTGCATAATCCGGGGTTCCTTAGTATTTTTGTTTTTATTTTTAAGAAGACAGTGCTCCATACAGAAGTAGAGCTTATATTATAATAATATTTTTTGTTTAAAAATATGATTCCTTCGCTACATAAGAGTTCTCATGTTTCAAAAACGAGAGCCGAAATCATCCAAATAATTAAGAAAATTAAGTTGGATATTCCTAAAATTTCGCTTGAAGATGAAACGGGGCTAAACACCACAATCCAACTTAATTTTCTTAATTATTTGGATGATTTCGGCTCTCGTTTTTGAAACATGAGAACTCTTATGTAGCGAAGGAATCATATTTTAAACAAAAAATATTATTATAATATATATATATATATATATATATATATATATATATATATATATTCGTGTGTGCATTTAAAGAGTAAATTCTGTTTTAAGCATGTCTGATTAAATAAATTACAAACAATATGTCTGCTTAATTTGATCATATACTTTTCATATTCACAAATATTTTTCGTATATGACATTTCGCGAATATGAAATGTTTATGGTAAACATAAGTATATAAAAGATATATATAAAAGCATATAAGATATATATATATATATATATATATATATATATATATAACTTTCATATGCTTATATCATAATCCATTCATATTCACGAATTCACATATACGAAAAATATTTGTGAATATGAAATGATTATGATAAAAATAAGTGGACATACTGTATATATATATATATATATATATATATATATATATATAAGTGAACATAGTAGTCAACACTTAGAGGCGACAGTCTGTTTCATGCTATAAGCAATCGTCAGGCCACATATGCTGTTATTTTTCTCGGCTATTTATATATATACGGGTTAGTGGTGCATTGTGGGTATTCTGTTATGGCGGTTATTTCACCGGAAGTCGTTTGTTTATCTAATTGGGTCAAATTATATTGCTTGTTTTTATTTTTTTTGTTTCTTATTTTATTTATTTATTTATTAACGTAGTAAAAATTTGTTTATATCCCTTATTTAACAGTTTTGTTTTGTTTTGGGAATTTAATTAAAGCTATTTGTTCAGTTTTGGGGTTGATTGTTTTAGTTCATTTTAAGTATTATTTTGTCGGGAACAGTTTTTGATTGATTTTCTTTATTTGGGATTGGTTTGTTTATTTGTATGAATTTAAGTCAATTTATTTTACTTGTATATTTTCTCTTTTCGGTTTTAGATTTTTAGTAACATAGTATTTATTTATGTTTTATTTCTATTTTTTTATTTTTATTTTTATTGTTGTTTTGTTTATTAGTATATTTATTTGTTTTTATTTTATTTTTTCCGTTTTTAATTTTTTAGGTTACGTAGTAAAAAAAAACCAAAAAAATGCCTCCCACAACAAAAAGAATTAGACGATTTCGAGAAAGACTTAACTGACCTAGTTAGAAACAGAAAATTCCACAAAAAACAAGATGCATTCCAAAAAAAAAACTAAAAGCAGATATAACTAAAATAAAGAATTCAGCAAGTGTATTTATCGCTGCTGACAAAACGAGAAATTTATACAAACTAAGTCCTCCTACACACAATAAATTACTCAAGAACAACATAACCAAAACATACAAAAAGGCACCCCAAACAACAGAACACGATATCAATAAGGAAGCTAAAACAATCGCCCAAAAATTAGACCTAGATGACAAAACAAGTTGTATTAGCAAGGCAGGAGCCTTTATCACACTAAAAGACCATAAAGAAAATTTCAAAACCAATCCTGCATGTAGACTCATAAACCTAGCCAAAAGCGAACTAGGTAAAATAAGTAAAACAATACTAGAAAGAATTAATTCTGAGCTTAGGAAGAAATAGGAGTAAACCAGTGGAAAAATACGAAAACAACTATTGACTGGTTCCACAGCATAAATAACAAACAAAACTGCCAATTCTTACAATTAGACATAAAAGAATTTTACCCATCAATAACAGAACGTATGCTAGGTAAGGCCAACAACTTAGCTCAGGAACAAGTAATAATACAACCAAGCGAAATCAACATCATTAAGCACTCCCGTAAATCATTATTATTCCACAATGAAGAAGCATGGATAAAGAAAGATGGGATATTTGACACTACAGTGGGAGGCTTTGACGGTGCAGAAGCATGCGAAATCATAGGCATTTACTTACTAAACGAACTGAGCAAAATAATAGATAGAAATGATACAGGACTCTACAGGGACGATGGTCTCATAATCTTAAGAAACTGTAACAAACAAAACACAGACAAAACTAGAAAAGCAATAATAAAGATTTTTACAAATAATGGATTCGACATAGATATAAAAACTAACCTAAACGAAGTAGATTTTCTAGATGTTACCTTCAACCATAGAGAAGGCACACATAAACCATATAGAAAACCTAATGAGAAACCACTATACATACACACATCTTCCAACCATCCACCTTCTATAATCAAACATATACCAAAATCGATTAACCGCAGGCTCTCTGACAATTCCTCGAATGAATGCCTATTTAACAAAGCTAAGAAAGACTATGAAACAGCCCTAAAAGATAGCGGATTCCCAGCAATACTCACATACTCACCACAGAATACAAAAAAGGCCAACAGGAGAAGAAATATCATATGGTTAAACCCACCGTACAGCAAGAACGTAAAAACAAACGTAGGAAAAATATTCTTCAAACTCTTACACAAACACTTCCCAGAATCAAGCACCTTACACAAGATATTCAACAAAAACACAGTAAAAATCAGCTACAGCTGCACCGAGAGCATGGCACAAATAATAAAAATGCACAATAGAAAAATTATCAAGAAACCACACGAACAAATTAAACCCACGTGCAACTGCAGAATAAAGAACGAATATCCCTTAAACGGAAATTGTTTACAAAACAACGTAATATACCAAGCCACGATAAAATCACCAGATAATGAAGAAAAAGTATACATAGGAGTAACTGAAGGACCCTGGAAACAAAGAAATTATACACAGTATGCACACAAAACATCTTTCACAAATAGTAAATATGCAAACAGTACAATGCTTTTAAGTATATCTGGGAAATTAAAAACAAAACGAACATCACACCAAAAATATCTTGGAAGATAAGGAAAAAATCATCAGCCTACAATAACCAATCAAAAACTTGCAAACTTTCCTTGGAGGAAAAAATAGCTATCATTACTTTCCCCGACCAAAATAAATTATTAAACAAAAGATCCGAGCTCATCTCAAAATGCAGACATGAAAATAAATTTTTACTACGTAACCTAAAAAGTTAAAAACGGAAAAAGTAAAATAAAAACAAATAAATATACTAATAAACAAAACAACAATAAAAATAAAAATAAAAAAAATAGAAAT
>OZ010593.1:14113076-14120576 GCA_963932145.1 Acanthosepion lycidas | reverse complement strand
TATATATATATATATATATATATATATATTTCACTGCACCTTTTGCCTTACTCGAAGTTTCACGCAATCTTCAGGTCATATTGTGTAGTGGTCATTATCTAAAATTTGTAGATATATGTTCAACGTAATATTGGTTTACTTAACTTTTATCTATATTCGGATATATTTTTTTTAAACATTTTTTGTTTTTAAATTATAATTCTCATGATATTAAATCCATCAACTGATACAACTCTGCCTTACCATAATGGGTAAATATATATTACGAATTATGAATTTTCATTATAAATATTATTTAAGGTCAGTTATCAGCTAATGATTAATAAATAATTTATATCATGGAAGGGAGCTAACTAGTACTCAGGCGGGGAAGATGTTTACAGATATTGCAACATGATCAGAGTTGCCAAGAGGGCAGATCTGCGTATTACGAGAGAAATCAGGGATAAAGATTTTTAAAAAATGATCGAGAAGAGACGCGTTTCCATTAGGGTTATTGGAAGTCAATCATTTGCGTGAGAGATTGAGTGATTGAGAATGTAAGGGTTTGGTTGCCAGCGAGGTCAGTGACAGTGTGTTGAAGCTACCTGGTATGGTATGCATTCAATTCACCGAATACGAATATGTTTGCAAATTGTTTTGGGGAGATATTATCTCCGATACTATCTATCACGCAACCTGTCTTGAGAGAAAGGGGAACGGTATAGAAAGAAGAGGTAGCTGAGTTAAATAGAGAGAGGCGGAGACACATGTACGAATAGTCTGGAGATTTAGAAGAATCTTCCTTAACCAGGGCGTTACAGAGAGTGAAAAGTAATTGAAAAAACTGGGTATAGGGGTGATTGAGGAAAGGATAAAAGATGAGAACGGTTCAAGACAACAAAAAATGGTGGTTGATGCTGCATTTAAATTTTTAAAGATTTTATTTTTAAGGGAAGCAATTCAATGGAAGGGAAGTGCAAGAAAAGAAACTGTTGGAGTAGAAGTGGCGGTTACCTTTAACTATTTCAACAGAAGAGCAATGTGACCTAGATGCCAATCTAGTAGTACGCTTAAATTCACGTAGTCGTGCACCAGGGTGAAAAAGTTCGTTATAGCTGTTGCCATGAAAATATTTGTAGAAAAAAAAGTTGGCTCTCTGTGCCGCGCCAGGAAATTTTTCTCCCCAGAATCTATAGTTCAAATATACAAATCAATCATTCGCCCTTGCATGGAGTATTGCTGCCATATATGGCCTGGGGCACCTTCTGTTTACCTCAGAGTTCTTAACAAGATCCAGAGGCGGATATATAATATAATTGGCCCTGATCTGGCATCTCGTTCATTTGCTCTCTCACAGACGTGCCGTCGCCTCTCTCTGTCTTTTTTACAAATACTTTCATGGTAGTTGCTCTGATGAGCTGCTTTCACTGGTTCCTAGACCTCATGAATTCAATCGCCCTACGAGGCTGGCATCCCGCTCTCACCCTTTCACTGTAGAAACTTTTAAATGTAGCCGTCTCTTCTATTCCAATACATTCATACCTCGCACCTCTCGCCTGTGGAACTCCTTTCCATATTCCAGTTTACCTGTGAGCTATACTCTCCAACTATTCAAATGTAATGTCAATCGACATCTCCAGTTACCTTGATTTATCCACTATCCTTCTCCTCATCCTTTCGTCTATCACTCCTATCTGGTCTCGCTCCAAATCTTCTGCACCCCCCCCTGCATCCTAGTGGCTTCCAACCTTTCTCGGGGCGTAATGCTTAAAAAAAAAAGACAAAGAGACACCACATCACGTCAGTGAGAGATTTACAGAAGTCGAGATTCCAAACAAGGCTTGATTACATCGGAATATTCTTCTTTGGATCTTGTCAATAATCTCCAGATGAATAGCAGTTAGCACCAGAGGAGATATGACAACAGTATTCAATGCAGGGACGAATGGTAAAGTTATATATGGGCAAAATTGACTCTGACGAGAAAAAACTTTCTGGCACGACACAATGACCAAACTTTACTTGCGGTAGAAGCAGCTATTGATTCGATACGGTTCTACTTGTAGTCAGTTAAAAAGACGAGGGCAAGAAGGTTCAGTGTGTTGTTTTCTAGGAGTTTAGCATCAGCCATGCTGATGTCAGGCAAGAAAGTTTGTCTATGTTAGCAGTTTCGTTTTTGGAGGCATTAAGATTTACTAGAAATTTCATATCCCTCCTTTACCACAGAATGTAGGTCATTTTCAAGAGCGGGGACCGGTTAACTTTGTCATATCTGGCGGATTTGCTCTCGAGTCAGAAGTAAATTGTAATGTCGTCTCCATAAATGACTACTTGGGAACTGATAACATCAGGAAGATATGATGAGGATCAGAAACAGCTTAGGACCCAGAATTAAGCCTTGACAGACAGTCACGTTTGTATGAAAGCGAGCCCATTCAAAACTATCTCCATTTAACGATTTGATAGGAACGGTTGGATTAAATCAAACAATCGTCCTGTAATACCGTAACCTTGGAGTTTATGTAGAAGAGCAGCGTCAAATGCTTTCGAAATATCTGGAGTCACAGCTCGAGGTTCGCGGTTATTATCAAGAGCTTGATGTACATATTCAGTGATGGTAGACCTGGCAATATTGTTTGTCAGATAATCAGGTCTTGAGAGGTAAGATGCATTGATTAAAGCCTCGAATACATTGCTTAAAAGCGGTAGGAAAATGACATGGAGATAGTTAAAGGGGTATGAATGTTCTCAAAGAGTTTTTAAAAACAGTAACTACAGTGAACTTCCAACAGGTTGGGAAGCAGGAATACATCTTGTGAGAACATTTCTTTAGGACGACAGCTAGTATCCCGTCACCTACACTTGTCTTATGGGAGTTTGATTTAGAAATGATACCCGGAAAAATTAACGTGGTTATGCGAATCTGACTGGGTATAGCCTCAGTTTTGAGGGGGAAAAATCAGGTGTATGTACTCCTATTGAGCCGAGTTGGAAGAGAACTTCCGAGCAAAGCATTCAACTCTATTTGCTGAAGATTTTAGGACTTCGAATTGATTGAATATGGGAGCGATTGAGGATATTCTGTTGTTCAGGACACTATTGTAGAGCCGCCTATAATCGCTAGAACCGAACTTGAGAGATGCTATACATTATTTCATTCTATCAGTAAATTCGCTTTCATTGAGGACGCTTGTGCTCATTACGAGAAGTGACAATTATGTTCTTGTTGCAATTAGACTTGTCGCTCTGGTACAGAAGGAAGAAGTAATTCCTATGGGCTATAGCGAGCGAGCCTGCAGGTGAGATCCAAGTTTTAAACTAGTGTATCCTTGTTGGAATGAAGCATCACTAAGCAGGAGACCTCAGACAAGCATCTTTGAACAGGGTGATGAAAAACTTTATTCCAAGGGACGTGACGAATGTAATTACGGAACAAGCCCAAATCCGCTGGTTGAAACCAGAAATATATTCTGTTGGTATGAGGTTCTTGGCTGGTGGGAGAAGGAAGAGAGATAATTACAGACACTGCCTAATGAACAGATTTGCCAAGAGAGCAGATCTGCATAGTACGACATGAGTCAGGGATAGAAGTTAAAAAAAACTTCTTTTAGAGAAGCGCGCCAAGCGTGAGAGGTTGAGAATTCAGTAATTGATAAGTTTAGGGTTTAGATGCCAGCGAGGTCAGTGTTTAAGATATCTGGTCACCGAACATAAATATACTTGCAAAAGGTTGTAGAGAGATGGCCTTGTCTATATCTAACCCGTAAAATTAATGAGAAGGGGAACAGTTGAGAAAGAGATGACTGAGTTTATTAGAGAGAGACGGGGACACGTGTAATAACGGTCTGGAGATTCCAGGAAGAGTTCCCTAACCAGTGAGAGATGCTCCTGGATATAAACTCTCAGGTCATGTATGTGGAACTTAGAGTCTTTCCTAAGGACAGGAAGTTAGCCAAGAATCGAGAATCAGAGAAGGGGATTGAAGAGTTATGATTAATTTCACAAAAAGCTAGGATGTACGGAGACTTTTTAAGGAGGAACGATTCCACACTGTAGTTGGTACGAATAACGCGAATGTTGGAGAAAGAAACGTTGTAGATTTTAGGTCGATTATGCTGTGCTGGTTTAGTTTTAAATCTTTGGATGCTTTTAGTCGTGGTGTTATTTTGGTAAGGAAATCGGAGGAAAAAGGAAGTCGGTTGTCTAATGAAACATATCCTAGAAGGAAAACGGAGCAGACTGCAACATAATGTGGCCTCGGGGTTGCCCATTGGAGGTGCTAGAAAGGAAATGGAGCAGACTGCAACATAATGTGGCCTCGGGGTGGACTATTGGAGGTGCTGGAAGAGAAATGAAGCAGACTGCAAGATAATTTAGCCACAGGATTGCCCACCGGAGGTGCTTGAAGGGACACCCTTCTATATCCAACATGCCGCTGTAATGTACCTGATATTTTGTGACTATTGATAGGAACAGCCTCTCAAAACACTACACAAGAGTTCAGGCTTTAAACTAACAGCCGGGGTCAACAACCAGAAAACTGCCACCCAATACCCTCAGTATGAAGAGACATTGCTACAATCCACATATATCAAAATTAAAATAATGACAGCACCACTATTAAGGCCCGAGAAAATGAAAGGAACTAGTACACCCATCCTAAAGAAGAAACAAAGGATAACCTCTACTCATGTTCAAGAGAAGCGGGAGGTTTATCGACCCGGCGAAAGGAAAGCCAATCTAATCGTATTAAACAAAGAAAGTTATTAAGTTTTAGCATAGAAAAAGTCGAGATGTCCATAACAAATTCAAAAAAGAATTAAAACTGACATATACCTATCTGAAAGACCTTAAAAATAATACTGGTTTGACTACCAGTTAAGTCATTTAAAAAAAATGTACTTTCAGAAAACTTATTTGAAGATTCGATCTGCGACCCACGGATCTCTTTGACCATGTGATGTTTAACGACATTCTAGTATATTAGTGGGGAGAGGAAGTAATACGCAATAGGTATCTGCCTCTACAAGAGCTTCTCTCCGATATTTAAATTTGCCATTTTACGGATAGAGCAGATTGATTTAATTTCAGCGGTTCTTTGCTACAATTACGGCGACTTTGAAGTGTATTTTTCTTCTGATTTCCATGGCCGAGAGCGTACGACAATCTCTCACTTGATACAGGTGGTGATGGTACTTGAAGAATGGGTGAAGTGTTGATTTTCTTAACGATTTACCTTCTTTTCTTTGTGCTTCTTTCAAAGAAATTCGAGTTCTTCCCAGATACTAAGAACAATCAATCAGCCACAAACGAATAGCACTTGAAATAATATATATATATATATATATATATATATATATATATAATATATATATATAATATATGAATAATATAATATATATATATATAATATATATACATATATAATATATATATATAATATATATATATACATATATATATAATATATATACATATATATATAATATATATATACATATATATAATATATATAATACATATATAATATATATATATATAATATATATATAGTATATATATAATATATATCTAATACATCTATAATATATATATAATATATATAATACATCTATAATATATATATAATATATATATAGTATATATATAATATATAATACATCTATAATATATATATAATATATATATAGTATATATATAGTATATATATAATACATCTATAATATATATATAATATATATATAATATATATATAGTATATATATAATATATATATAATACATCTATAATATATATATAGTATATATATAATATATATACAATACATATATAATATATATATAATATATATATAATATATATAATACATATATAATATATATATATAATATATATATAATATATATAATACATATATAATATATATATATATATAAATAATATATATATAATATATATATTATACATAATGTATATAATATATATATAATATATATATATATATATATATATATACATACATACACACACACACACACACATATATATATATATATATATATATATAGACACATAATGGAATGAAGCAAATTCAAATGCAAGTTTATTAATTGTTAACTTAGTTTATGTCTAAATATCCAATTTCTTGTGAAAGCGTCAAGACAAGATTCTCATTCAGTTTACCATTCAAGGATAGACTGCCATTAAAAAGTTATATCGAGAATTCACAATAACTTAATGCGTATGCATTTTATGTAGACATGCCCGCATGCGCGTAACTATTCATACGTACAAACATTTCCACAATTACCCAAACATTTACGTGTACACGTGTTGAGACAAGGATTAAGAAAACATTGAAACAATGAAGGAAAAAGTCATAAATAGGATAGCATTGAAAAGTGAAAAGGACAGAAAAAGTTAAATAGAAGAAAATTACAAAAAAATAATTCAAAGTTTTCATTTCAACCTTCATCTTCAGGTTTTCATTGTCATTTTTTTTTTTACTTATATGGCTTAACTATGAATTATTTTACTTATATCGAATATCTATGGATTAATCTGTTATTTAGTCTCTCTGATGACGGATTTTTCCGTTCATGACGTGCAAGTATATATTGTTTTTCTGTCTGTTACAGCGATTGAACTTATTACCACAATATGACAGTAACACATGTCTAAATTACTAATATATCCCGAAGGATATTAGAAGTGTTGTTGATTATTCTTTGGTGGCGGGGTGCTTTTTATCGTCAATTGCAGGTTGCTTCGATTTTTTTGATATCATAGTGGGTTCGAAACATTACTTGACAATTTTTTTCTTTTAATTTTGATATGAAGAATTGTCAATATGCTTTAATTAAATCGAACTGTTGTTAGAATCTTCATTATAATAGATATAGTTATAGGCATTTTGGTTCTGCCTAGCACTGTCTCAAAGAAAGAAAGAAAGAAAGAAAGAAAGAAAGAAAGAAAGAAAAGTGAAAGAATAAAAGAAGGAAAATAAAAGTGAAAGACGAAAAAGAAAGAAAGAGAAAGAATAAAAAAGGAAAAGAAAAGTGAAAGAAGAAAAAAAAGAAAAAGTGAAAGATTAAAAGAACGAAAAGAAAAGTGAAAGAAGAAAAAGAAAGAAAGAGGAAGAATAAAAAAGGAAAAGAATAGTGAAAGAGGAAAAAGAAAGAAGAAAAAGAAAGAAAGAAAAAGAATAAAAGAAGGAAAATAAAAGTGAAAGACGAAAAAGAAAGAAAGAGAAAGAAGAAAAAAGGAAAAGAAAAGTGAAAGAAGAAAAAAAAGGAAAAAGTGAAAGATTAAAAGAAGGAAAAGAAAAGTGAAAGAAGAAAAAGAAAGAAAGAAAGAGGAAGAATAAAAAAGGAAAAGAAAAGTGAAAGAGGAAAAAGAAAGAAGAAAAAGAAAGAAAGAAAAAGAATAAAAGAAGGAAAATAAAAGTGAAAGACGAAAAAGAAAGAAAGAGAAAGAATAAAAAAGGAAAAGAAAAGTGAAAGAAGAAAAAAAAGAAAA